>VYZT01006121.1:155594-187573 GCA_013400735.1 Pomatostomus ruficeps | reverse complement strand
TGGAAGGAAGGAAGGAAGGAAGGAAGGAAGGAAGGAAGGAAGGAAGGAAGGAAGGAAGGAAGGGAAAAGAAATTAAAAATCCCCAAACATCCCTATCCCGGGCCCGCAGGGCAGAGCAAAAAGTTCAGCTGGTTCACGCTTGACATTTCCCATCCATCCTGATTTTACAAGCGAGCAGCAGGGCAGAATCATGCCAACGAGGAGACCACTGGGACCCAGGCATCTTTGCTCACCATCAGTACAACTCCCTCTGAGTGTAACTTTGCTTGGCAGGGCCTCAGCGATGCTCCACAGCATCCTCTTGCTCTTGGCCACTTCCACGGAGGCTCTGGATGCCACGCAGCCACCTGCTATCTCCATAGGCAGATGCAGTCTAGACACTGCACGTGTCAAATTTAAGGCTAATTACACCAGCTGAACCAGGCAAATTTTTTAATAACAGATGAGAAGACATGTCATCTTTGTCAAATTTGTTCAGGATGCACAGATTCTCTTCACTGTTCAGACACTGCTTAATTTGGCCCCAGGATTTAGGCAGCATAGAAGAAACAAAGCAAGGAAAGGCAAATGAGGTCTCAAGCAGCACAAGGGAAGTCAGGAAAATTAAGGTTTTCAGAAGGATGAGAGTAATACAAAAGTGGAAATATTACTGAAACCATCACAGTCTGAGCCAAAATAACAATTGTGCTGATCTTATTACGAGTTCTGCTTCTGTACATCAGATATATTTCTGGTAATCAGGAGAAAAGACAGCAGCTCCCGACCCATCCTAGGAGCACATTGACTCAGTGTAGGCAGAAAGGAGGCTCTTCTTGTGGGAGAACTGAAAACATGACCTGGGAGGAGACAAGTTCAAAGGCGCAATGTTATGTTCTCAGCCCCAGCTTGTCTCCCAGGGGGCCTTTCTCCTATAGAGCTGGAGTGACAGCGCTGACTGCAGTGACAGCAGGAAGCCATCCGAGACGGCTCTGCAAGTGCCAGAATAAATTACCTGTTTTCTCAGGATTTTGAGACCTCACGTTCTCAGCACAGACCAGACAAGATGCTGCAGAGGAAAAGATCCACATGTGTTAAAGGAAGCTGAAGAACCCTGTTCTAAAGTTGGGCTCTTGAAGGAAGAGTCCAACAAACTAAAAAAAACCAAAAAAATTGAACTGTCAGATGGGACTGAGGAGTCAGATAAAACAGCATCTTAACTGTGTGGTCTCAAAGTGCTTGTTCACGCAGGGGGCTGATGATAAGTCACTGCAATGATAACTGCTGAAGCTGCAAGGAGCCTGAAAGAGCAGCTGAGAGAGCAGCGGGAAATACAGGGTTAATCTGAGCAGGGCGGAGAACACCAGCCCAGCAGTACCAACGCAAACATTAACCTTTAGCTGTCTTGCGGCTGATCGAGCGGACCAGCAATGAGCAAGAAATGTCATCCCATGTCATCTGTGCAAGGTACTCTGACATTTCAGCCAGTTGTCACAACCACACAGATGTGGAGCTTCACCAGAGCCTGGCTGGACAGCTCAGCCTGGCCCTGCTAACAATAAGGGGTAGAACTGATAAGCACTGGTGTGCTGACAGGGCACTGGAAAGGAGCATGGAGAGTCATCCCAGGCCACGGGATACTGAGGAGCAGAGTTGAAGCATGTATGTGCAGTCAGAACAGCAATCAAGCCTGATTATTTGCTTAGCAACATTTGGATACATTCAGAGCTGGATGATAGTAGAGGAAGAGAAATTCCACAAAAGTACGGTGTAGTTGAATGATCAGTTCCTGAAGATTTGTTGGGATGTGGGACACCTTTTCTCCCACCCACATAGGACACCATATCAGCTACCCTATCCCAGGGCAACAACGAAGCACAGGTTCAGCCATTGTTCCTCATGGAAAGAGTGCAAGACAATAGCAGTGAAGTCATGATGGCAAAAGAAAATGCTGACTCTTGTCCAAAATGTTCCCCCCTGCACCTTCCCTCTGTGCTGCAGGTGGCAGCTGAAGGCTCGCAGACAAGGAACAAGTGTCAGAACAGACCAGACCAGACATAAAGGCAGCAGTGAGAGTGCTGAGCCTAAGACACCTTCCTTCCATGGAAAATATGGGTGCCTCAGCTGATGAAAGGGGCAAGGATCTGGCCATAGCCCCACTCACCTGTTGGCACCCAAACACCACACAGGTCTGATACACAGACTCTTCCCTGCCCCCAGCAGCAGCTCCTTCTGGGCAGGATACATTCAGGACCAGTTTCCCCATCTTCCCTGACCGTCTGAACAGTGAATCCATCCCTTTGCTGCCTTCTGGCACTAAAACATCTCCACTCTCTTAATAAACCCAGGATTTTTTCCCCTGTGACAGTATAGGTTTTCCAGCACAGGACGAAGAAGCTGCAAGGAGGGACTTTGAGACAGGAGGCAGGGAGAGCTCAGGGATAAGAAACATCCAAACCACCATTCAAATGATTTGAAGACTGAGGGTTTGAGAGAGACAGTGCTCTTGCCTGTGTGCAAAGCAGCTTCTCCCTTGCAGCTAGGTGGCTGTCAGAGTTCCTCCTGCTGTCAAAACACTGAGGTGCTCAGAGCACAAGTTGAGTCCAGAGAGGATTTAAAGTACAAGGAAACAAACAAGAAAACCTCTCTTCTTGTTCCAAATGTTTTGTGAGCCTTCAAGCATGAGAATCTCAGCAAGAGGTTGCGCATGAAAATGTTTCCATGGGCTGAGGGTTTCCTGTGATCTTCCCAGCTTCCTTGGCTCCATATACCTAACCTGGCAGTTCAGCTCTTTTCTGAGCTGCTCTTGGATTTCTGCAAGAGTGTCCCTGGAACTCTCATGAGTGAAGAACAACCAGGTCAGCAGCACAGACTGCTCCAAAATCATCTGTAGACCATGTGAAGAAAGTGGAGGGAGGTTTTTGGAGAAATTCACTGACATGCAAAGAGGATGATAATGTTCTTTTGTGCTTTGGGAGAACACAAATTTATTATGTTTTTAGTTTGCTGTAGGTTTCATTATTGTAATCTACAGCCACTTCCAGTTACAGTACCATCACTCTTAACTTCCCTTGCCAAGTGTCAGCTTCACTTGTTCAGTGCCTCAGTTTACCCACATGGAAAGAAAATTGCCCAATCTCATAAAACAGTATGACAGAATGAGGAATAAGCTTACAAATGCCAGTCTCCAGCCCAGCACTCAGGGCTCACAGCAGCACCTGGAGAACAACCCTCCGTGCTCAGGGAGGCCCTGTGTGCCTGGCCCAGGAATGACTGCTTTGCACATGCTGCTGCGGCACTGTCAGTTTGCATCCCAGCTGCTGCACTAACAAACCCATATCTCCCTTTGAAGTCCTGCTCATTTCCAATTCTGCATCTGTGAGTCTTCATGAATAACGACACTGATCTATCTGCCTCAGGCTCCCTGCTCACCTAGGATACAGACTCCTGGGCTTGGCTAATCCCCTTTGTTTCCCTTTGTCCCCAGTCTCAAAACCACAGATTATGACAGGTTCTCTTTTTCCCAGACTCTCATCCCCATCCTCAGGTGGGAGCAGAAATCATGCGACATTCCCAAAAGCCTTCTCAAGCTACTCCCTCAGGCCATGGTGCAGCACAGCTCAGTAGCAAAGCAAGTCACAAAATATGGTTGCATAACAAGAATCAAAAGCGATGCAGGAGGTAATAATCTTGTCCATAAAATGATTAAAATGAGCTGCAGAGATTGCTTGCTGCCACCATGACTGCGGAGAGAGCGAGGCAGCACTACCACCCTCAGTGATGGGGATCTGGGCTGAGGGGAGAGGAATAGGCAGAAGGAGAAGGAGCAGAGGGAGGATTCAACAGCAGAATAAAATAAAAATTTCTTTTAAATTCAATTTTCTAGACATCCCCAGGTTTATCTTGAATATCCTGTGGCCAGCTAGGGAATATTTGTACAGGCAGGTGAAAACAGTCCAAGGATGACCGGACATGAAGTGGTGAGAAAAGTCAAAGGGGTTCACACCAAGCTGTTGGACTAGGTCTGGCACTTGCAGATGCTCAGACCTTACCCAGATGTTATTCACCTTGGGCTTCCTAGCACAATGATAACCCAATGTCATTCCAAGAAGTAACCTCTGCCTTTTGTAAGTCACTCTACCAAAGTGAGTTCAAGGAGTTCAAGACAAATTCAGTCTTGACACACAAGCTGAATTTGGTCATATGACACAGCTGTGAAGAGGTGTGCACTCCAAACTGGTGGGATGCAAGCAAAAAGCTCTTCAGCCTCATCAGCTCAAAATGGTGCTCTAGCTAATATGCCTGGCAACTTGGCAAGCACTGTGTTAGCACAGTTACCTGGCTTCAGTCCTACCTAGGGATGGTGCACATGGTCTTGGATCTTCCTCCAATTATCTTCATGCTTCTGGACTGGCTCATCCTTCAGCTGCTGAAACATCATGGCAAAAGCTTGTAAAAGGATGCTTTATTCATTGTGGAGTCTCCTTGTAGCTTCCCCCAGACTTGTTTCAGAAGCACTGCTGGTCTCTCAAGTGGTCATTGATCATCTTCTCTCTGATCTCAGCTCTCTGTTCTCTCCCTCCTTGCAACTTAAATTGACACTACTGATAAGGCCATCTCTTACAAACACTTGACCTACAGCGGTTGTCTCCAGGAATAGCATTTTTATATGATCTATTAAAAAAAAGATTTTGTATTTTACGGCACCCATTTCTTCATGTCAGGGCTGTGCCAGCATTCCCACACTTCAGCTTTGCAGTCAGCCATCTGGTCTCAAAGCAAACCCCATATATTAGTCCTTCTGTGTGTGGGACCCTTCTGACTTGAGATCTTCTCCTCCTCACCTATCTAAGCCATTCCAATTCTGGGGCTTTGTCAAAAATAATTCTCCAGTTCAGTGAGGAATTTTTCACCTGCAAACTTCAGCATCAGAGAGGCTGAAGCACTGAATAAATATTGTGGTTCTGTCTTGAGGAGAATGCTTGTACTTATGCCATATCACAAAGCATTTCCAGTCCATTCATAACTAAATAGGATGTTAAACAGCAACTGCTATCAATAAAGACTTAAAATCAGCAGGCACAGATTGAGTCCTACAAGAGCTGCCTGAGGGTATTTCTGACCTACATATTGTAAACTTTATTTTTTAAATAATGCTCAAAACAAAGATATTTCAGAAGACTTGGAGTATGAAATGTGGCAATACTCAAAAAGACCAAACAGAAAGATTAAGTAAGGAAGAAACAAACTAGCCTGATAAAAACCAGCATAGGAAAAATAATGAAAAACCCGGTAGGGAGTTTTTTCTAGAAGTGTTTGAAGATGGGTGTACAACTTTTCAGGGTGATCCATCAGTTCATGCCTGTCCACCTTTCCCAAGCAGTGATCTAATTCTTGATCCATCTCTTACTACCTATGTCCTGACAATCTTTCATTAACTTTGATACTCCTCTGTATGTCTTCATTTTATGAAGCAGCTTTTTTGCTTTCCCATGCCGCGATCCTCTCATAGTAGCCCTTAGTAACTTGCATTCTCACTTTCTGGATGCTTCTCTCTTGTATTTGAATTAAAACACCAGGTTGTAAAAAAGACTCATTCTTGTTGAGGAACAGGTAACAAATAGGGTGATGGCTGGAATCTAGAAGCCTACAAATCTGGCAGGTTCAATCAAGTGCAAATTTGAATCAGTCACCAGTGTTCACCTACATGATGTCACCTACCTGCAGAAAGAAGCCATTCTTCCTGTAGAGGGCAGTGAGAAGTAAAGTTTTACTTCAGATATGATCAGCATTTTACGAACAATACTTCATTCTTTTTTGGTCATCTCCCTACATTGTAGCACAGCTTCTGTATCAGAACCCCTCCCTTCCAGAACAATGCCCTGACCAGACAATATCCAAAGACCAACTTGCACTGTGTGAAGCAATACAAGAAGTCAACAGGCTTTTCAGTAACCATTTAATAGCCTATTGTATCACCCTGTATAGGTCACAGTCCAGTTTCTGGCTGTCCTGGCTGTTCTTCAACAGCCCTTGGAACATGTCCAAACAGAGGCTCTCCTCCAGCACTCAATGGGCATCAGCGTGTAGTGCCAGATAAGGTGGGTGTATTTTGGGCTTTCCCATCTAGTTCCATCCCAAGCAACCCCTTATGACACTGTACTCAGAAGCACACCCCAGCCCCTCACTACAGCCTCGTATAAAGCTAGAATATGATTTTCAGTGCTCCAGTTTAATTACAGATTCTTGCATTTAGTTCACAGCAAGGGCCTCATTTGCACAAAACTGTGCACCAGTCTGGTGTTATGGACACCATAGACTGAACACGACTTACAGAAAAATGTTGGGTTCCTGAATAAAGTGCTTGATCTGTCAAATGAAGTGTTCATAGGTAACCTACCAGAAGCTTGATGAAAATACCTATCAAACCAGACATATTATACATATTGAATTTCACACATCTTTAATAGGGAGAAAAAAACCTGCTTTGACAGACAGTACTTTATTCTTGTTCACCTGTACCAGTTTCACTTCCTGTTGTGCTTACCAACACATTGCTTGGATTGCAGTAAAATCTGATCTCCCAGAATTGCAGTCCAGCAACACTTGTGTGCTAAAAGCTGATGTATATCATCACTATCCCAGATTAAATTCTCCAATGAGTCCACTTAAAGTTCATGTTGTTACTTCAAGCATGTATGTGAGGAAGAGACGAAAGGGGGAAAAAACCCACCCCAAGATCTAGATACACAGAGACTGCTTCAAAGAAGAGGTATTTATTACAAAATTAAATCCCAAATTCTACCTAATTTTCCATTATTACCTGTACAAAACCCATTTATAGCTCAAGGTAACATTCTCCCATCCACACCATATGGTACAGTAATTGCACCATAGTTAGAAGAATTCAGTTCACAGACAAATGCACGCGCATACACACACCGGCAGCATTAGTAAGAAAGGTTCAGGATACAGGACAGAATTACAAAAGAACCCCTCTCACTGTTGCTCCACAGTCATGCTTAGCCAGGTGCAAGTTCTTCAAGGATGGCTCTAAACAGTAACCACAGTAAGCTCACATGGTAAAGTTTTAGGATCAATTACTAATTCAGCAGGAATGGCATCTATGTTAGTATGTCACCACCTCAGATATTATTTGTGATAACCATAGCCCTTGATATTCAAGTAAAGAGCATAAAAAAGTTTAAAAAGTGAAGCAACTCACAACCAACCACACAACCAAGGTCTTAGTACTTCAAAGAAGACAGAGAATTTTCAGTCCTGACTGCTCAAAGCCCACAGCCTTGCCCCAAGGCAAGCATGCTACAGAGGTGGCGTTCCTACCCTCAGCCTTCCTTTCCCAGCAGGGAAGAGCCTTATGTTGTTCTAACAGTCCACACGTTTTTGCTTTCATGACACACTTGCCCATGTGTGGGCTCATGGGGTCACTTGCTGTAAAGGGGAGCAGAAAAATTTTACCTACATTCCCCAGCTGGCAGAGACACAGGGCACTGCTAAGGAGCTTCCCACATTGCCAGCAGGATCCTGAGAGGAGGAAACATTGCTTGTGCAAGGAGTGTCAACCCAGAGAGTCACTCAGCCACAGCATGGAAGGGAAGTTGCTAAGCGTGGCAGTGAAGAATTTCAGGTAAATGCCTTGTACTTCCATGTTAACAGATGGTTTGCCCTCAAGTCCCTTAAAAACAATTCTCCGAGGGATTCAGGAGGGACAGGAGGGAACTATCAAGTAACACATTTGTTTATCTTTCCATAACAAGGTTCTGGTTTTGCTCTCAGTTCATGTGACAGCTATTCATACGCTGAGGCTGCTACATGATGTCCTGTCCCACTCCTTTTTCAGTTACCTGTAAGAAATGGATGCATAGCCCAAAAACTGGGGGAAGCAAAGACATGTCCTGTACTTTGGGGACACCTCAAGAACCAGGAGGAAGATATAAAAAAGTATATCCTGTCACTGTCCTTTATGCATCAATCAGCCTTTCCAATCAAGATGCAGAAAGAAAACCCTTTACAGACGGGAGAATGGTGGTGGCTCCCAGGGCTGCGAACAATGATGGCAAACAGTGATGACACAAAGTCCTCCACCTGGATCAAGGGCAACCTTGGCACAGAAATCTCCATTCAAATCCTCCTCACAGTCACATCAATGTCTCATAGCACGAGTAGTCCAATTCCTGGAAATTGGCCAGTCCCTGCTGCTGGAATGGATGTGTGTGTATCGATGTCCTGAAGTGACTGTTAACAGAAATCTTTTAAGATGGATGGATTGCCTAGGATAAAGCTAAATGAGCCTAGAGGCCCTCTATCTATCCTTCAGAGACTGAAGAGTTGAAAATAAGACTTTACACACAAAAACGAATTTGAAGCAGGGAACGTGGCAGCCTGCAGCTTTTTGTGATTTGAATCCATGGATACAGTTTGATGAAATACTTTATCAGTGATAAAAGGAGCCCTGTCAAGCAAGGTTCTAAGAGAGCAGCTGTTCCAGAGAACAGCACCTTCTGGCCTCAGAAACCACCATGAGCTATTTTCCACATGACTGGAGAAGATGACTAATGAGCAGTTCTTAAAATGAACCTGAAGTCATTCTACAAGCACAACTGGAAAAACTGAACCGAAGCCGCCCAAATTCCATCCTGAAAGCAAAGAGTACCTTGCTCCCATTGCCTCATGACTGTACCACTCAGATATTTCATGACAGAGTCAGGAAGGGAATCCAAATTATTGTATTTTATTGACCTCATAAAATATGAGTTACTATTACGTTTCAGCAATGGCCTGACAGGTTTTAAGAAGCAAATACTGAAGGTCAAATTCTAACTAGAAAAATTTTTCAGCAATTTTCTCCTGGAAGAAGACAGAGCTACAACAATTTATACTTACTTGAGAACCCAACCCCTGGAGTCCAGAGGGTGCACAGGAAATGTCTGCCCTCTAGTCTTAAATGTAGACGTTTCAATCCTTTTAACTCCAGATTAAAAACAAAATTCTGCTGGAAGTTGCTCCCTCTTGTGGATTAACTAGATTTTTTTTTTCACTGTATGCCTCCACCCTCTTACCAGCACACAAGACCTAAGAAATAGATTATTCTCAGTGTCAATCAAATACTCTCAAGAGAACTTCTGATGTGACAGCCCTAAAGAAAAATAAACCTTTTTCTGTATTGGAACAGAAGGTGGACTTGTGCATAGGAAGGTGGGATGGGAGCACGACATTTGCCACCTTCAGCACTCAGCTACCAATCCACATCAAAAAGATTATTAATAGTAAAGGATGGAGGGACCCTAGCCAAGGAACAGACTGGTTCATCTTCCTCAGGCAACTCCTACAAAACTGACCCCTTTGGAATAATAGAAGAAACCAAGGTTACGGACTCATTTTTGCATTCCCAAGGTTTAATCTGAGAATAAAGAGGGTTAGAAACTGTAATTCCAAAATACTCACAAGTTTCTCGGATTTTTTTTGTTGTTAATGATAAGGGGAAGTGTATACTTGTATGTGCTGGAGAAAAGTTTGCACTTTAAATCATGGTTTTTGCCAGCTCCTCTGGCAAATCCTCCCCATGACAATGGGACTACCTTAGGATAACCTCATATTGAGGATAGCAATGTATTAAGTCAATAATCTCACCAAGAGTAGAAGATGTGGGATCACATTGCTACGAGGCAGCACTGCACTGTCTGCCTTCCACATTGCCAACAGTTAACAATTTGCTGCTGCTGTCAGATCTGGCAGGTTCTGAAGAAGTTTGCAGCCTTCCCCCACATCCTTCTTGCCTATGTATCACCTCCGTGAACCCCTGGCTCATGCAGGTAGGAGCACTTCCTGCAATAAGTGGAAAAGAATCATCAAACCCAGCAGCTAATTATTGCAATGACTTGCCACCATGTATAAGCAGCAGGTGATCAACTCAAAACCTTTAGAATCAAAAGCACAGGTCCATCCCATCTGAGCCAGTATCTATGGGAGTCGGCATCTGCAGAGATGTGACACACCAAGCCAGAGCCTCACAAAAGCAAGCAGCGGTCTTACTGAACAATGCTATGGATCTCTACTAAAGAGGAATGATAGCAAGTCTGACTGGAGTCTAGTCCCTCCCCACAGAATAACTATGCTAATGCAGCCCTTCTGTGTGGTAGGAAATGCATTAGAATCCAAGATTTGGTAAGAGAAATAAAAGCACAATCCATGTTTAAAGGCAGACATACCCACTTGCTGCTCTCCCTCTGCCTGTAACTTTGATGCAAGGCTGTGAAGCAAAGCAAGAATTCTGAAATGAAAGGCATGAGTTCATTGAAACATAAACAAAAAAGGTTTTCAAATATTACTTTTTGAGACAGGAACACAGCTGGGATCTAAGTGTCATTCGCACTGGATGCTACAAGGTAGCGACTTGAACTGTGACAAGAAATTGACACTGGATGAAGAGCAGGAAATGGAATAAAAAGAACATTGACAAAAATAGACCTAACACAGGACAAAGGCAAGTCATAAATCAAATTCCGCTTTCTTGGAAGGGATGGATTCAACATCCAATGGCTCTTGACACTTCACAAACAAAGAATTTTTGCCTGGCCTCACATTTCCTTCAATATAGTAATTTGATGTTCAGCAGTCTAGGAGAAGGAACTTGTTCAATATGGGAATACACTGAGCAGATACTTTGGCACCAGCAGCCGGTTTTGCAGATGCCACATTCATTCAGATGAAGCCTTCCCCTAAAAGCACAGGCATTGGCACTGAAATAGCTGGGAACAAAAGCTGAATGACAGCTGTCTGTAAGATTTCCAAACTATCATTACGGTCTCTAGTACACCCCCTTGCTGGTCTCCACAGCATACTGGGGCTGAAAATAAGTCACCTGCCATTTCCACTGTAATTTCCTTGGCAGCTTCAGACAGAACTGGAAAGAAGCTACAAAGAGCTGAGCTGGAACAGTCTGGCTCTGGAAACAGGCCTGCTAGGTGAGTTGTACAAACTATTAAAGGTGATCAGAAAGCAAGGCAGTATATAGGGATAAACCATTTCCATCTCTGCAGAGGGCCTGGGAGACAGGCAAGGCACGATGGCTCAGGAGATTTCAAACAGACCCTTTCAGTCAAATTTTTAAAATTCAGGGTCAAAACAAAAAAATCTTCAGATAGCCAAGGCAGGTGGAATGAAGGTCCCCAGATACTCACAGTAAGCTTTCAAAAACCTCACCATAAGAAAGGTTGTTAATCATGACAGAAGTCCTATAGTGCTTCAGGTTGTAACGGTGCTTAGATTACAAGAAGGAAGACACACACACACAAACACGGAGTGTACATGCAACGGCAGACAGCCTCCAATTTGTACTGGTCTGGCTGTTGGAATGCCACTGCTGTTTGACTGACATATACTGCTTCAAAGAACTGGCATTTAGGCAGCCAGCTGTCCATTAATATAACCTAAGGACAAGTCTTTTCATTTAAGGGGACCTTCTCATCCTCTGCATCTTCCATGCAGGCAGTGCAAACAAATGCCAAAGCAACAGGGTTACTACACCCAGAGTTCTCCAGAGAGGGCATTTTATAGTCACATGTCTTCAAAGCACCAGAATCAGGCTGACATGCAGCAGACCCCATGTGTCTGATCCGCTGTTCCCAGGCTTCCCTTGCTCTAGAACTCCCAAGAGTCCATCCACCGGAGCCCTGCCATGGGGCTGCTAGGGTCAGAGGCCATGGGTCCTATCATCCCATAGGACAGCGGATGGAAGAGGTAGAAGCTGTGGAAAGAAACCAAATGCCCATCAAACACAGCACAGTTTTCTGTCTCAAGAAGTTTGCATCTTATGGGACCTTTGTCTTTGGGCTGCTCTAAGCTCCACTGGGGACCTTCTAATCTCTGCTGAACCCAATATATACATAACACATTTTCATCACAAGCGGTATTTTCTCTTAGAATCTGATAAAACCTACAACAATGAAAAATTGGCCTGTATTTGAGGAATATGTCACCATCATTGTGATTAGAACCACAAACCACTGAACGGTGGGTTTGGAGGAGAACAGAGTGTTCACACTGCATGCTGCGACAAAAGAAAGATTCCTTGTAATGGAAAGATGTTCTATAATGCATTAGTGGGACACAGATCCTGAATTTAATAAAATTTGAGGGATTAGGATTGGGCTTGAGGATATCTGACAAAGTCAGCAAAGAAGAGAAAAGGAAACAAAGGCTAAGAATAATTAACAGGTAGCAAAGTTTCTATTGAGATGGCAACTGTCACACATTCCATTCAGGCAAAGTTCAGTTTTTAGCACTCACCTGTACAGGATGAGCAGAACTAGTGCCAGGAACCCACCTCCATATAACTTTCTAGCTGTAGTGCTGGGTGACCAGAACCCAGCACAGAACTTCAGTAGTGCATCCCAGGTGATTCCTAGGAGAAGGAAGAGGTAGAAGTCAGAAGAACAGAGGTGTTATGTTCACAGACTAGGCTGACGAAACTCTGTTAACACCGGAAGACCATGTCAATTTTTAAACTCATTTACCTTGATAACCTTCAGAACCACAGAGACTGTTTTGTATCAGCAAAGGTCCTTTTAGTCCTACCTTTCCATTTGAATAAATGCAAAGATTGAATAAATGCTCAGAGATCTGGGCCCCAGATGCTAATGAAGTTGGTATAAAATCACAGGAAAAACTACTAAGGCCAAATTACAAACAGACATGACAGAAAAGTGGGGGCAGCAAATGAAGAGGGAAGTAACATATACGAGAATATATAAGAACAGGTAGAAATAGCAGAGACTAGGAATCCCATCTCTAAATTTAAATGCTGTAAGCACTAGACATGACTGTCTCATCAGGGTGATAACAGAAAGAAATAAAAAATTTGGCACTGCAAGCTGCTTTGTGAAAAATATTTTGAGTAAGTCAAATGCTTTCAAGCACCTTGCACAAGCAAACATAAAGCCTACAAAAATAATAAACATTTTAGTCTGAAAAACATTCAGTTTAACAGAATTATCACCTTTTCCCCCACCTTGTCTTCTCCAAGGCTCTAGTATTTACCTGTCAACATGCTGGAAAAAAGCATGGCAGGAAAGTAGTGGTGAAAGTAGAGAACTCGTCCCATCATAAAAAAAGGGAGGTAATGAAGGAGCCAGCCCAGTGTGATCTGTCCTCCACCACGTAGCACAACTCTGGACAGTTCTGGAACACAAATAAACAGACTTCAGCAGACAAAAACTCAGCTACAGTTCCTATTTGCAAACCTTAACACACTAAGTAAACTCAAGGAATGATCTTTGCAGGAAGTCATGAGTCTGGAATTGCTTCAAGCCTCTGCAACATCCTAGCTGCATTCTTTATAAACATACAAGCACTCTTCAGGACAATTATTAGAAAAGATATACAAAGACCTAAGTCTCAAGGCATGGCAGGAGGTTGACCATGCTCTATGTTAAGAACAAATATGCAGTTTCTCAGGATGTGCATCAGACTAATCAGGTGATTCTGGTTTCTGATGGTTTTCACTGTCTCTGCAATGAGTGCCATCCAGATGATCACTTTGTCAGCCCTGCCTGGAAAGAAGTGGTGCCTAGCTTTCAGAGCCTGGGGAAGGAACTAAGAGCTCTGGTATCTGTATACAGCTTAGTCAATAACTTTTTGTATAATTGAGTAGATTTCCATCACATTATAGAACTTACTTCCCACGAGGATATCTACAAAATGAAGCAACTACTGATGCAAACTGGAATGGTCAAAGTATGACTAATTAGGGCTTGTGAAACGCTTCATAACCTTGGCGAAGGATATAATAAAGGATCATTTTCTCTCTTCCATTTGTCATTTGCTTTGCATAAGTATCAGAAAACATTTATTGTCTTAAAACAGTGTGCATACTACCAAGTACAGAGCACATGCAGAACTTGATAGCAGGACATTGATTAATTGGCCTGTATCCCTTGCAGCCAACATAGGCAGCCATGCACTATTTTTGTAGAAGATCTGTGGTGTTCACTACTAAACTACAGATACAAAGTTCCCAAACTTTGCCCTGTGTACCCTGCTTGATAACCCAAGCTCAGTGGTTTCCCACCCTTGACACACAAAGTCCGGCCACCCACACAGTTTTAAGGTGCCTGCAAAAAGCATTTATGAAAAGGAAAACTGACCTCACCTTTGAGTTCAGACTTCAGTTGGACACCTCTCTTCAGTGCCACTGCAGTGCAAACTGTTATCAGAATATATAACCCAATAGTGACCAGATTTAGCCACCAAATCACCTACACAAGAGAAAAAGAAAAGTTTGGGACTTTATGCTGGACATGTACATGTGAGAAGAAATAAAAAGTTACACGCAAACATTAAGAGTACAGTAAGAGACAGTCCAAAAGGAGGGGAAGGAAGAGAAACACTGATACTGGAAGAAGCAAGATTAAGCTAAAATTTGCTAAAGACATTGACTTGGAACCTCCCACTTCAACTTACCGGGTTTCCAAGCAAATAAACCCGATAATCTGTCTCATTGACACCAGAAAAACGCAGTCCCTGAGGAAAGAAATCAGAAGGGAGAAAAAACAGATATTCATCAGTCCAGTTTTTATTTTGCACAGTGTCTAAGGTGAGACAAATTCCCATCCATGCATCTCAGGTACTACAAAATAAAGCTGACAGAATCTTCAATGCAATTAGGTGGTGTTGTGCTTCAAAAGTACTTGAAAATAGAAAGGAAGATGGATTGATCAATATACCTGGTAGTTGATGGGCCAGTGCCAAGGCTTGGATGTAACTTCATTGTCCTTTGGTTTGAGGCCACTGTTTCCCTACGGATTAGGTCAACATAAAATTTAAATGAGCAGGAAGTTATGCTGCAATGTCTGCCCAGAAATGTCTGTGTACACAAATACATCAATACTCTTCTTGAGTGAAGTTTTTTTTGACCTATATAAACACATCATCTTCTGCAAAGGTCACAATTAGGACTACGAATGTTTTAATACTACCGTGCAAGTGCAAATGGTTTTGGGGTAGCATAAGAGGCAATATTCTCTCATTTCTCTTCTCCATCTTTTCTGTCCCTGAGGATGTATGTTGCATAAGACCTTTTTTCATGAAGAGACTACTGTGACAGGTTTCCCTCCACTAAAAAAAAAACCTCAAAGATTATTTCCATGGAAACTCACGCAGGTGCTTCCTTACCTGAGACAGCATTAACACTGATTGCCATGGAAATGCTTTACAATAACACTTCACAAGTACTAACAATGATGTGCTCGACTACTCTTTGTCACTAAAAACCTGAGAAGAGTTTCACAAACAGTAGCAAAGAAAACCCTACACTCCTTTCTCCTGCCTCAGAAACACTAATTTTACTTCAAAGCCTTACAGGAAGGTAGGGAAAACATAATATAAGTAGGCTGTAGCTAGATCACACCAACAGCAGAGCCAGGCATTAAGCCCAAGGCTTCCACACTTGGACTTGGAAGATTTAGCTCCAAGACCATGCTTTTTTCTAAGTATAAACTCAAGTAGGTTGCTTGGGCATGTAAATTCTGCCCTAGCTAACAGCCATCACCCAGATCTCTCAGGAGGTGCTGTTTCTTTTTGAATGCAAGAGAGCGAAGGAAGAAAATTGTAATCTAGAATCAATTATATCCTACCCGGATCATAACCATGTGGGATTCTAGCAGAATTTCTGCAAAAGAAGGCTTCAAAACATCCAGGCTGATATTGGGCACTTCAGAAAAAAGAAAGAAAAATAGATTAGAAGTTTGTATGGTTTACTTTTATTTGTCTTTTTAATAATAAACTAAACTCTCTCCTCCTACAACAAATCTGCTTCCAGAATTTCTTTTAATTATCTATGCAATTAATTCATATTCTAAACAGTGGCTTGCAGTCAGAAGTATCCACCAGTGAATTTTACAACTGCTGTACTCCTTAATTTCCTCCTTTACTTCCAGAAGCAATAAAAATAGATAAAAATCCATGAAATAAATACATTTGTACTTCTGGCTGAAATTAGAGACACACTCTCCATAGGCTGCTCTTTATCTGTAAATGAGCCATAAGTGTGGCAATATAAAATGCATTACAACAGAAAAGGAAATTCTACCAAGTCAACAGCCCAGGATTTCTCTCCTTTGGTTTGCATACAGTTACTCTCACAGGAGAAGAACAGTAAGTGTTTCAATAACTCAGAACTCAGCCCAAGTCACCTGAAATTCATGGGATGAAAACTGTATTGAATAACCCAGGCCACGTGAGCCTGTGAAACATATGTAACTCCTGCATGAGGCTGCAAGGCCCACCTGTCAGTACTTGCAAACTTAGATTTCTGTCACACACATTCATTGATGGTACTGCAAAGTCATTATTTAGCACATCCCCAGTAAGAGAAGAAAAAAACCCCACCAGAACAGACTGGATCCTAGCACTTTTAAAAAATCATTGAAGTATATATGACATACTCATATTGATGCCAATAATTCCTAATTAAATAATGTTAGAAATAACAGCCTGCACTGGAGTGCTTCACATTTTTGTAACATATTAAAATCTCAAAATGCTTTAAAAAGTCTTTATATTTCCACTACACTTCAAGCATTCTCACCAGCTTCCAGTACAAACAGTGGAAAAGAAAAGGGCTCTGCATCCCCGCACAGGCTCAAGTTCAGCAAGTTTGCACTTAAGCTGGGAAAGAACACATACATTTCCAATGCCGAATGTCAGTTACAGCTATCTGATAACTCACCCCTTCCTTTAACAGCAAGCCAAGATGCACTCTCAAAAGAAAAGGAAGTAAATTACTTACATTTAGGGTTAATATGATCTTCAAAGTTCCAGAGGGAATTGGGTGTCTCTTTCAGGTATGGTGTGCAAGTGACTTCCACTTGTTCCCAGCCCCTGAGGATCAGCAGAACAGTTCACCACCATCCCACAGGAACACTTAATATTTCCATTTTGTGTCTAGTTTTTCCCCATTTAGCTTTATAATTCTCTGTAACACTTCAGCAGTTGCATTCTTGTATAAGAACCATGCAGAAACCAAAACAGATTTGCAAGGCAGTTGACATCAAAATTCTATGGAATAGCTGAACCACATTTCTCACCGTCTCATCTAAAAAACCCTAGGTCCATATATAAACAGTGGGACTTTTGAAAATTATGCACCTTGCCAACTAGAAACTACTACTTCAATTCAACCCTTACAGTCCCTCCAAACAAAATCACCATTGTCAGTTTAAGTCAATCCATACCTACAACTGTATTACAGAAATAAAACAATTACCTTAGAGGATACCAATAACTTCTTCAGCCTGTCACCCTATGTCTAGCAGGTCACATCAAAGACTTTGGGAGAAAGTGCATCAAATCTGGCAGTAATATGACAGATTAATACGGAATTTTCTATCAATCACCACTTAGCAAATTTCATTAATTAAGTAATCCATTCAATAATTACCATTAAATTCTCTGAAGGACAGTGATTACTACCCTTTAAATATAAAAAAAATTAAAATCCAATATACTCTAACCATCCTTATTTGCAGTTAAAAAGTTTTTTTTCCCCTCAGTTCTTACTATCATCATTATTTTGTGGCAACAACTCCCATTCATATACTAAGTTGTTAGTGGGAAAAAAAACCAACCCAATTCACAACCTTTTTTGAATGTTCTTGATGGCAAATGGCTTTTTTTTTTAACTGAACACACTATTTACCCATGAGCCCGTGGAGAGCTGTGAGCCCTTGGCACGCCCCTGGAGAGGAGAGGCTTGATAAGAAACCTCCCTAAAGGTTACGGGGACCACTTGGGATACCCCCAGCATGCTTTGTGCCTTTATGGTAATACCTTGTACCCAGTTGGCCAGTTGGTTCCTACCCCACCCCTACCTTTCACCATAAAAACCACTGCGTTTGCCCGGGAAGGACAGGAGCTCCCGTCCCTGGCCTCCCCTTTGCAGAGGCTACGAGAACAATAAAGCTACCTCCGTGGAACAGCCATACGGTCTCCTCGTCTCTCTCTGTCCCGAGTCGGCCTGAGGGTGATTCGCAAAGAGCTGAAATCACTAAGAGCTGATATCACTGCGAATCACCCGTTGCCTGGGGAGACAGCCTTAGCCCCTGTAGGAGTCGCTCTCTGCAGGGCACTCCTTAGGGCCGCGGCGTGTCGGTGCTGACCAGCACCGGCCCCCCCTCAGCATGAGCCCAGTTTTTATGGTGACATCTAAGTGGCATTTGCACTCCTGGCCAGGCAGTTGCCAGAGGTACCTTCCTGCTCTCACTATGATTCAGCATCCACAGGATTCCTTAGAATCTGGTTTTACCGTGACACAGTGAAGGAAAACCTAGAGTAGCAGAAAAGGAGGCAGCTCTCAAAACAGCAGCAACACAACTGCACAGCCTCTGTTTCAGGATCCATGTCAGCATCCCACATGGGGCAGCTTTACAGACAGGGCAGCTTGCCTGGCATCAGACTGGATGTCTCTGCATACACCTCATTTTAATGATGAAGATATGTAATTCAAGGACATACAAAATCCCAACCCCTGCTAATAGCAGCTTGTAACCACTGCCTCATTTCAGAGGCTGCATGCAAAAATGGCAGAAGGTCTTCTAACCATGAGGTAAATTAATATCAGTAGAATGCAATTTTGAAGATTATGGTACAGAACAGCACGAACTGCCCCAGTTTCCAGTGATTTTTGTGAACCCCAAGGATAAAATGGGACTTAAAGAACGTGTCTGTGATCCCCCACCTTGGACTTATGAGATGACAAGATCTATGTCTGTGCCACTCCTGGATCTCTGAGTAAGGGATATTATTTTTCAGAGCTGTATACCTTCACCATAACAGACTGCATAACCCTAAACCAGATCTTCCCCTCTAGTCATATTTTTAGCACCTGCTAGTTACATTTTTATTCTTTTAAAGAAATGGAGGAAATGTGGTTATTGCTTAGTCTGAAAGTACCACTGAGTAAAGGAACATGTCAGCTCAAGGCCTTGCAGGGGTGGATGGGGATTACAAACTACTTACCATTTTGGCAGAGTCTTTCCAGAAGAGCCCAATATACACCCTGTGGCCACATGAGTTAGCCGGACCTGACTCCGCAGGACTTTGATGAGCTTCCCAGTCTTTCTGCCTACCACTTCAATCCGCCAGAAGTCATTGGAATCTCCTGTTCCATTCTATCATGCAAACATACCATTGGAGAAAAAAAAATTGCAAAAATAGAAAAGAGAAACAAAAGAATGCCCGAACTAGAACACATACAGAACTGAAGCACTGCAAATAGGAAATTCTGCTCTAAGGGGGGCAAAGCTAAACAAATGAGCCCAGACTACCCTCACTCACACCTCACAGAAGAGATTCCCCATCAGGAAGACATCATTCTAGACATAAGCAACCACTCATAAATACATCTCTATCTTGCCAACCTTAATTTTGTTTGCTTTCAATTCATTCTTGACTGTAGCTCAGAGTTACAGCATAAACAGGGGTAACTTGGCTGCTTCACAAAAGGGGTTTAGGCAACAGATCTTTGTGTTTAGAAATTCAGCCCTCAAAGCAGATTTCATCTTCATGATTCAAAATTCTGTCATCATTCTGTCAAAAAAACACTTGTCTATGTGACAAGGCCAAATACATAAAATAATACTTGTCAGAGCAACTTCAAGGTTGCTCAGTTTGTCATTTCTGGAGTTGAATGCTGCCAAAGCTAAGCCGAAAGTAAAAGTTTAAATTATGTTTTTATCTGTGTTCACATTAAACAGACCTTAAATATGAGATAAGGCATTTCATATTATATCAGTTTTCTCCTTCAGAATGGAAGATGTCCATCTATCATCCTGGCTAACGAACTAAAATAAGCAACAATAAATCCCCTTGCCATGATATGAACTCTCCCCCCAAAAAAAGGAGCTTTTGTTTTATCTTGCCTTCACTTACTATTCCATAGCCAGTGACCTGAAAATGCTTCCTTGTCAGGGGAGCCTCATGCTGGTGACTGTGCAGATTTCTAGAAGTTCTGAAATGAAATTAAAAGTCAAACCTTTGAACCATGTCAATTTGTGATAAGAACAGTGGTTTGAGCCATTTGGAGATCTGCCAGTACTCTAACCATTGAATTCCAGCTGAGGGCATGGAAGGATGCAGCCTTAACAGGATGGGGGACATGGAATGAAACTACCACTTCCCAGCATGTGACTCTGAGCTTATGCCACACTGGGCGTGACAGAAAAGGATGACAGCATGAATAAATCCAACCCTCAAACTACAATCTATCATCTCTAAAAGGAAAAAAAGATTTGTTTTGTTTTGCTCTGGTTTTGGTTTTTTTTTTTAATTACCAGTAAAAGTCCGACAAAGAGACCTGTCTTGTAAGAAGAGCAAGATCCTGACCTTTTGTGATTATTAGTTTTTGCTTTAGTGGGGAGAGATTGTACCATTCAGGGGGAAATCAGTGGCCACCATTTAGCACCAGCACAGTGCAGACAAAGAGTCTCCCACCCTGGCAGGGTGTGCCAGCTAAGACAACCAGAGAAACCTGGCCATAGCCTGTCAGTCGCTGCCAAAGCCACTAGGACAGTGGCCAGCTGCCGTCGGGCCGCACCTTAACGGATTCCTGTCCTGCACAATGCGTCACAGGCTGGCCCCACGCACTTGCCTGCCAGACCCTTCCCGCAGCACCGCCAATCCACTCCCCTTCCAGACACATAACCAGGACTTAACCCATTTTGCCTAATCAAGATTTTATCATCCTCATTACCATATATTTGACAGTAAACTCCTAAATTTAAAATTTAAAAAAATAGTCTTATAATAATTTTCGAAATGTAAGCAATGATTTGCGCATACGCCATACTGAGTACAATACAACATGATTTCCTGGCTCACAAGTTCAGAGGTTCTGTTAAGAAATCAGAGCTGTGAAAGCACAGAGCACTTTGGCACAGTGGCATTAGACTAGACTAAGACTAACTACCAAGTCACTGAGGTTCCCCCGCTTCCTCTTAGGTATTCCCTGCAGAAAGGGAATGGACCAGCTTCCATTTTCATTCAATGTCTTTAATTGCTATGATCTCAGTGCTGTTGAGAACTTCAGCAGGTGGATACTACCTGTGAACATAGGAACAGGATACTTGCAGTACACTGACAAAAAATCCCCATACTCTATTTGCCTAGAAAATTCAGCATGGAGACAGGCAACAGAATGAGGGTTTCAAAACTGCTTCTCTGAAGGGAGTTACCCTGATTACTGCACCTCACACAACTGAACAAATTTCCCTACTGCTTGGTAGGTATTTCTAATAAAGTTCTGTGGTTCTCTTAAAAGTTTCTCATTTAATAGACACTTTTCAAAACATAAACCATAGAAGAAAAACACTACAAACCTCACACTGGAAATTCAGATATACAATACCTCTGTCACACAGCCTCCTTGTGCTCATCTAGCCAGTCTCCAGCAGGACAAGTCTCCCACCAATTCTATTCAATCACACAATCTCTTTGAATCCCAGAAGTCATCCTTACTCTTTATGTTCCAGACGAATAATATCTCCATGTCTCACAAACTCCACAGGGCTTGAGGGGTCAGACAGATCTGCTGAAGGAAGACAAACAAATCATATCAATGCACTGACAAACTTACGAGGGTCTTAGAAAGTTTCTTGCTAATGCTCCTCAAGCAAATAATAAAGCAAACAGAGTTGTGTTTACTCTAAGCCTGGTGTAAAACACTGTTCTAGACTCTAACCCTGAGAGCTACTCCAAAGAATGTGAACTATAAATGACTCTTGCAACACTGATTATATTTTTTCTTATATATCTACATTATTTACACTTTTTGCTGTTTAGACAATCCTTATAAACACATGCAGCAGGTAAAAAAAAATGAAACTGCCAGACCAAGCATGCCTCAGCTACATACACTACATTACCTAAACCAACAGGTCTCTGTACAAACCATAGATCATCACATTCAGTACTAATCTTGTCCCAAGCAATCATGCACAAAAATCTGTCACAGACAATGTACCAGACTGTAACAGGACCCAACTTCCCTAAGACTCTTAGCCACAATAGCAGATGGCAAAAAATATTAACTCAGTTCAGACTAATTTCCTCTCTGCTGTTATTTGCAAGCCTACACAACTGAAGAATTGTCAATGCAACCTTCAGCTAAGAAAAGCATTTTTACTTCAGCTGTACAATCTGGAGAAGAACCAAAAACACAGCAGATACACACAATGTAAATCAAGACAGAGACAGCTTCCCCTTGTTCTTCCTCCTTTCCCCCTCATATCCATGAAGGATACTCTGCCCTGGAAAGAACTCAGAATATTTATGTGAAAAACAGAAGCAGCAGTTATAGAAGACACTTTATGGTATTTGTTACCTGTATCTGAGTCATGTTTCTTTATAATCCACAGGTTATTCAAATCTTTATGTAAGTAGGCAGTGACCTGAAATGACAGATTAATTATTTTACTTAACAAGAAAAAAGCTGTTGATAGCAGTCACACATCCATCAGCAAATCAAAGCCCCAGATGAATGCACCAACACAGAGATCCTTTATGGGGATTACCTTTATGACAGTGCCCCCTAGAAAACCAGTTGTGGGCCACTCAACCCAGGTGACATCTCTTGGCCAGTGTATAGCCCATACTCAGAAGCATTACACTTCATGGCAGTTCACATGCACCATGGGGAACAGCCTCCAAACACCTCCTGTCACCCTATTTCAGAGGCTCCTTCTACAACAACAGAATAACCAAACTGGAACTCTTGAATAATCACTGACCGGTACCCAGACCAGGAGATGGAAGCAGCGCTTGCTTGACAGACAGTAGGGATTTATGACAACAGGCTGACTGTGACAACCATAATATCTGCCAAAAGATCCAGGCAAGGTAAGGATTCAGGGATCACCTATTACACCCACACATGCTACACAGATAACCCTTGCAAGCCTGCTCAGCCTCACACAGAGTAACTGCATTTACTGTTACCATGGACACGGGAGACCATCTTACTCCAGGGTGCTGCTCTCCAGAGCACATGGAACGGTACTTCCATTGCCCACTCTCCTCTTACAGAGCAAGCAGTAAGCCCTGCTCTGTAGGACTCTAGCCCAGTGCCACATCTGTGCCTCCCTCTCAGGTGGGAGCAGATGGCCCAGTGGGTGGGTGAGAGGCAGAACACAGAGGAGTGTCTGTGGATGGGGAAAAAGGGAGAGATGGAGGTAGAACTTCATACCTTGAGGTCAAGCCATCAGGAGAAGAGGGAAAAGTGGAAGCAGAGAGATCAGTTTTTCCTCCCTAAATCTCACCCAAGTTCTAAATTCCCTCCCCCTCTCCAGAGCCCTGAAACTACCTAGAACCCTACTGTTGTCCTACCACCGGAGAAGGGAACACGGGGGGGAAATCTCCACGCTTTCCTGCTTTCCACAAGGAACTCCCATTAGTGTTCTCTCCAAACTGCCCTTCCCTGCTTTTAGTGTCTTAAAGCATGATCTGCACTCAAATTCTGCCTGTGCTTGAGCCAGTTTGGCATCACACCTCCATATACTCTAATAAACATTAATGTCATGCTAGAGATTAGACACTCTGATTGTGACAAGCAGCAGGAAAAAAAGATCAAGACAAAGTTTTCACTTCTGAAAACTTCCTCCTCACCACAGAGACAGCAGAGAGTTAAAAACCAAACACTTGTGTTTCTCTGGCAACTTTCTTTCAAGGAGCTCAGAACAATTTTTAGACACTAGTAATCAAACTGCAGAATACATCTTGGTAAAAGTGCAGAAGTGGCAAAGATTTGTGAAGCTTGATGATGGACAAAATAAGAAATCCACTTAATGTTTGTACTTCTTAATTAGAGATAGTTATATGATTTCTGATTTCTACTTTCACTTATTGCTTAATCATTTAATGAGAAGCCCTTAGTTCGGATGGTTTCCATATGGCTACATCAGCTTACAAACATACAGTATCTAATTTAATGAGCAAAGCATTAGAAATTCTTTGGTGACAGATGAAGGAAGCAAGGCACAAAGGAGAGGAATTCATGTAAGGTCGCAGAGGCCAGTGGCTGGAGTAAAAACAGTACACAGCAGTTCTATTGCCTTGTTTTTAATATACAGCCAGAAAATCTATAAGATAATGTATTTGTTTTAAACAAAGTTTTACAGCCTTCCTTGAGGTAGCTTTCCTTATGGAAGACTATTCTGAAGTCCTCTTGGACTCCATTTATGGATGGTGGTCTTGCTACTACAGCAAAGCCTTGTTACTGTAAGTCACCCCTCTGGGTATGTTCTCTTCAAGCCTCCTTTTTAGTCAGTTCCCAGCCAAGCGCACAACTGTGGCACCAAGAGGGTAAGTTGTTTATGTGTAAGCTACATGTGCTACTCAGATGCTGAGTACAAACATAGCTCCTATCACATCAGCCCCTAGCGCTAAATGCAAAGGGAGTAGGGC
This sequence comes from Pomatostomus ruficeps, assembly GCA_013400735.1. Taxonomy (NCBI): domain Eukaryota; kingdom Metazoa; phylum Chordata; class Aves; order Passeriformes; family Timaliidae; genus Pomatostomus; species Pomatostomus ruficeps. Next base: position 163,123 of record VYZT01006121.1, on the reverse strand, counting down.
AGGGGTTGTAGTCACAGGCAATACTACCACAGCACACCAACCTGCTGCTGGCGAGCCCCAATGCCCTCGGGGTAGAGGTGCCAGTGGGAGTGAAGGTATCCCCCTGCCATCCGAAGGTTCTTCATTGTGACCACAGACCCATAGGCCAAATCTGCATGAGAAAGAAGGAGGAAAAAAGACATAAGGCAGCTCTCTCCTGTATCTCCCCCAGCTAGTCTGCAGTGCTTGATTAGACATGCACTCTCCACTGTTTTGAAGGAAGTTTGTTTCCTGTTTGACATATTACTCCACAGGCTCATTGCAAGCTTATCTCCCATCCCTTACCAGGATTCAGTGAAACTGTTACATAACATTTGGCTGAAATACTTAAAACTCTCCCACTGTGTTTTAACATAAACAGAAGTGCTAAGGCATTCTTTTGTATGTAATTTCATAATGAGAGCTTCGAGATAGCTTTTCCTAAAAGTATACAGGCAAATTAAAACACTGCTGACCCCTACAGCAATACAAGAGGGAAGGGAGGCAAACTCAGCTATTGGATAGCAGAGTTGATACCCTGGCTTAAGACATTTTCCCTCCTAAGCCCCCAACACAACTGAGACAACTCAGCCTTGCAGAACAGACCTGATGCTCTCCCAGTGGCAGCTCTGGAACAGGGAACAGCTAGAAAAAAGCTGAATCATAAACCATATTAAAGGCTCAGTAGTCCACAGTCAACCTGAGATTTAGGAAACAACCAAAGAGCCTTCTTTTTGCTAAATTCGGATGCATTCTGAATACAACATAGCTGGACCAATGGCACATTGTGTCACAAAAGTTGACAGTTGCCATTTACATATATTTTGGAAACAAATCCCACATGTGAACACCTACAAATCTAAGGTGAACAGGACAAACATCTTTTTGTTGTCACATGCAATATAGAACCAAAGAATAACAAGATGCATGCACACAAGTCAGATGGCATCTTTCCCTCTAGATGGACTATGATGAAAAAGCTAGTGACCATGCACTGAACATGGTGGTATTTTCAGCTTTTTCTCTTTCTGTCAATACATGAAACTGCACAGAGGAATGGCATGAATCTGACCTTGACCATGGTAGGCATAATCCACACTGTCCTGCACTGAGTCATGGGAGATACCATTTTTATTCACACTCTCCTGTACACTGACAACCTTCAGAGTGCTTTACTCATTTGGACACTCACGCTCTGGAATGGAGACATTATGAAGATTGTTCCCAATCAGCTGGGACTGAAATGCTGAACTGAAGAAACCATCCCCAGGACCACTACAAAAGAGAGCAAAGAATGTGACAATTCAAAGTCTCACTAAACAGGCATACAAACCTCTGTCATGCATTACCAAGTTGTTTTTAGAGAAGAAAAATTATAAAACCAGACTGGGCATCAGAAGAAGAAGAGTGGGTGCAGTTCCCTTAGAGGCACACTTCTCTAATGTTGTGAATCACAGCAGATAGAGACAGTCCTGCAGGAGATTGTCCAGAGCTGCAAGGCCTTGAGGTCACAAAAATGTACATGCTGGCACTGCACAAAGCACCAGAACTGTCTTTGGAGGTGTTCTTACAACAAATAAACTGACCCGCTGTCAGGACAGATATAACAAAGCCTTTCTCTGGGCTCCTGTAGTTTTATTTCTGCTAAGAAGTTAGTGGTAAGACCAGTCGACCTTAACTGAAAAGTAACAGATTTATTTTTCTATTCTTTTTCCACAGTGAAATGCTTATTCAGCTCATTTTTTAATGCTGGCATATGGAAAACATTACTTGGCCATTTTACTAGCTCTTTCCTTGTAAAAAGCATCCCTTGGTTGCAAGCATTCAGAAAAGAGCCCTCCCTTCAAGCACACTCAGACTTCTTCAATCACAGCCATTTTTCAGGAATGCAATGATTTTTTTTTAATTACAAAATGACAAAGAACGGAGTTGAGACATTTTCAGGTCCCAGAAAGAGAGGAGGAAAAAAATGAGACAGAAAGTTTGGTTAGGTTACTTACTTGGCATTTCAGAAAGTCTCAAACTCAAATGAATTTCACTACCAGCTTGGCCAGAGAGTTGGCGAAGTGAATTAAACAAAGACACAGATTGTGGCTGTGCTTCTGACAGTGAAAGTGGAGGACTATATAGCCAATAGCTTTTAATTCAAAGCAAAGACAAGTAATTCTTCTTCTGGAGAAATCATTGTGAAATACCTTCTATTTAACACTGCAAAATGAACAGCAAACATAGCCGTGTAGAGGGCAAGCGGGAGCACGATGAGGCAGAGTATACGAGCCAGTAAATGCTTCCCAAACATGACCTGTAACAAACACAGTCTGGATCAAACAGTGCAACTGCAGGAACAACTTCACTCCTTATTTCACAAGACTCTGAGCAGCAGTCCTATAACTGAAGCTTGCTGTGCAAGAAAGCTCACTAGGCTGCAGAATTACCTCAGAAAGCCCCAGAGAGAGGTAAAAGCTGAGGCAGACCTTACTGTGTATCTCCAAAAGCTGGAGCTATAGTAGCTTGAAAATTTAGGGTCGTGGGAAAAAAGACAAAAACAGGCTATAGGAGAGTTTAGTGTTCCAAAGTGCTGAGCATCCCTGACTTTGGCAGAGGAGGTTGGGCAGCTCCCACTGAAACGCCTTTGAGACCAAAGACCTTAACTTATCAGTGGTACACATCCTGACCCAAAATCACAGCAAAGAGATGGCTTCCAAAATAGCAATATCAAAGCTCAGCAAGAGGGAAAACGAAAATTTGTTCCCCCAATAAGGAATACAAATGTGAATGTAACCAGGACTTCTTGAGGACCTACATATCCTTCACTCACAGAAATCTCCTTGCTTAGCAAGGATGCTCTCACACTGCAAGTTCTAGTGCTGCTCAGCCAGAAACTACAGAAAAGTCAGCAGCAAAACCTGTTCTTCAGCTGTCTCAACATGAAAGCAAAGTATTTTATTTCAACCAATTGAAAACATGGTTTGCAAACAGATGACCAAGAAGCTATTACATTTTCACATCCTACTGACACTGCTGGTAGTAGAGTAAATAATGTAAAATAGAGGATGGATAATAAATAGCTGTGGAAGAAGAAAAAGATTAAATAGCAAAAACTGTTTGCTAAATGCCCGTATTAACTTCAAAGTGGATGAAAGCAGATGCACTTGCTATTCTCTATATTTTTAAGATTACACCTATCATATAATCATTAAGCTAATCATTCTCCATCCCTTAGTACCATAACCAATCAATTCAGAAGTAAAGGAAAAAGCTGAACACACTGCAAAACTCACCGAAGCCAATAAAGGAAAGAGTTGTTCAGCTCAAGTACTTCAGCAGAACAGTTAATAACGGCTGGACACTTGGAAAAATGCTGATTGATGGTACATAACCAAATAGAGGCAGCGGAGAGGCACAGGAACTAACCTCCTGTTCCCTATACTTAAAAAGGCCTCAATATGCTTCAATTTTCACAAAAAGGTTTTCTTTAACTAAAGACTTCAATGCAAAGTCAAAAAAAGAAAGTGCATGTGAAAGACAGCAGTGAGCAAACCAGAACAGTGGACCAACACAAGCTGAGAATTCTAGAAATCAAGTTAGTCCCCAAAAAATTGCACATAAGTAATCATGAGTACCTTCCTAACAAATGCAGAGATAAGTTATTCAGGCTTTCAGAAGATTAATCCTCACCTTTTTTTTTTCCTCTCCTCGAGCACCAAGGTTGCCAAATAGCTATTCAGAAAGCATCTACCTTCTGGAGTTGATTTCTTTACATATTCTAACACTCAGGGGTTTGCTGCCTTTGCTGCCAGCAGTGCAAATGAAATCACTGTGCAGCTGTCTGCTGGAAGAACCCTTAGACATGATGGATTTGTTCTATTTCAAATGCAATTAACTGACTTTGCTCAAAAAGTGTTTCTCTGGATTTGGAACACTGAATCATTGCAGCCCATATTGATTCACATTAATCAAAGAAAACAAATCACACAGCAGGAATAGAAAAAAGTCTCCCCATGTCCCCACTGTTTATAAGACAAACAAGGCAAAAATAGTAAGTGAAAGAAACAGAATTTTCAAGCTTCAGAAGAGGCCAAGACAAGAGAACTGAACACCTTTTAAAAGATGCGACTGGAGAATTTGTCTTCCTGCCAGTTGCAAGAAAGCAAATGGTACATCAAGGTATTTCTCCAAATAGCAGATTTCACAGTCCGCAAACACAAAATGCAATATATTAGACCAGGACACTCAAACCCACTAGCAAATTTTTTAGGGCTTGGAAGAACTAAATGTGTATGAAATCAAGCAGGCTAGGCTGCCTTCATCCTCTGGACTGGCTACGGATACTGCAAGTTGCAGAACATTTCTGTGACTCATGATGCTCTGCATGCTCCTGCTATGCAGCCTGTGCCCCTGTACTCTCATGAAGCAGAGCCTGAGCTCACACTAAACTAAGTGCTGCAAGAACGCCTGTCTGCCAGGTAGCACATACACCTTGGAAAGTCATGTAACAGTGCCGGACAACATCTTGCTTTGGGCCACTGTAAAGCCATTCCCAATGAGCATTTTTAGCTTAGACTGAAAACTCATCCAACTGGAATGGTAACAGTTCTCTCAGGAAAAAGTAAGTCTTTCTGCTGTGCTCCTATACCATTATGTGCTGCTAATATAGGTGTGTTTGTTTGGGTTTTTTTCAAAAGTCTGCCAATAGTTTTTTTTATTATAACCATAATCTCTAGTTTTCATCTCCCACATCAGATGTCCCTCTTTGCTACAGACAGAGTATCTCTGTTTGGGTACTTGCAGGGTTGTCAAAGACTAGGAGAATTACAAAGCAAACAAAACAAAGAAACCCTTAAAGTAAAAGCCTTTGAAACTCACCAGTGACAGGCTGAGGTTCCCCAGCAAGTCCCATAGGTCATGGATTGTGTTCAAGCCAACCAAGAGGACTACAAAAAGGCCAACAAATTTTACCCCCATTGCTCCAGCAAGGCTCACACCAGTCAGACTCAGCCAGAACCACCAGGAGGCAGAAAATGGCCTGCAGGACCAGTAGAGTAAGTCAGTAAATTAAATGATGGCTACATGAATGGGCAGCCTGTGATCACAAAAACAAAAAATACATCAGTTACCCCACAAAATTACAGTCCATCTTCTCAGGAACCCACAAGAAGTGGAAAAATAAGTTTTTCATTTAGTTTAGATCATGCAAGGATGCTGGTTTCAGATATAGGCTTGTGAAGCCTTGATACAGGCTTCAGGTACACTTAAGCCAAGATAACCCCAGATCTCCCATTCAAGGATGGAAACAAAGACACCACGTATAAACTAAAATACTAGTGTGAAGGAAGTCTGACTACATGCAAGTTCTGAGAACTGAAACAAGAATTTTGCTCCATAAAGTGCAAACTTACTTCTCTCAGAAAGTTAGGGACATGAGGAAGAACAAGAAACAAAGAGCAGCTGCCCTTATTAAAGCAAGCAAGTCTTAGTGGAAAACATCTACCCAAAACACAAACAAAAGTTGCAGCAAAAAGCAAACAAATTATCAACTGGCATAAAATTGAACCACAGAAGAGAAACGACAACAGAATTTAAAACCCTTTTCCTACTGATTCCTAATGCCTTGATACTTTTATTTTGACTAGACAAAATCCCCATGACCTGCTAAGCAACACAATAGCTAGAATTGGCTTTTAATTTGCAGAATATCAACTACTTTGACAATAGGATTAATTCTAAGATATGAAAACTAAATTCAGGTCAAGGCACACAGAGCCAATCAAGCACTGCCCTGTAATTTAGTGCTTGCACTCCCTGGTGAATGTGCTGTAGATAAGGATGGCCTTGGATAGCTGTATATGATGCTGCAGGCTGCATTTCAGCCACATGAACTGTAGACACATCAAGATTGATATGATCAGTTTTTCAATATTTCATTAAATAAAAACTGATCATATATAACACAGAATTTCGAGTTTTTATGTCTTTGAATTCAGGATGCATTTCAAGGAAACTGCTCTGTGCAGCCCACCCACAAAGAAGCCTTGTGGCATATCCCAATACCTATAAATCAACACCCTCTTTGGATGGGTCTAGAGCAAATATCCCTAGAAACTTGACTGCTTTATCCAGAATCATCCTGGCTATGTTTGCCTCTAAGTTTTTGTAGCAATTTCTCTAAACCAAACAAATTATACTATTTACTTCAGACAGCGGGGATTTTTATAGGTACTTACAGTCACAGATAAGTTGTGTTTCTCTAGCCTGGAAACAAAGTAACTGGTTCAAGATAACAATGATTTTGCCATTAAGGACCAAGGTCTTGAATATGCTACAACATCCTTCATTCCACTTTCTCTGACCCACAATGTCCTTTATTAGCGTTCTTCCCCCTCAAATTTTAAAAAGCTTTAAACTCTTGTTCCAGATTTGCAGTTCCATAAACTGCATAAACTATTTCTGCTGACATTTCCTTTCATGCTAAAATAATCTATTTCATAGTCTCTCAGTGTACCCCAGTCACAATACTTTCTCCCTATCTACACAAACCTTCACAGAAAAAATTTCTCTCCCCTACCAACAGTTCTTTTCACCTTCAAACTTCCTGAAATAGTCTCATTTCAGCCATTCACACAACACCAGTGGCTGACATTACTTTAATTGGTTGAAAGCTGAATACCTATAGTTTAACAAAATTATCATCCTTATCTTACCTGTCTGCAAAGCTGTTACATTTCACCATACTCAGAACAGCTCCCATGAGAAAGAACATTAGAATGGGATCCAGTAGAATATATTGGGACAAAGTAATACAGCCTGTATCTGGAAAGAGACACACAGCAATGTCAAAAAGGCTTGCAGTTCCAAAGTGAATCTAAGATTGTGGGAATCCAGTTTTCTCAGTGTGGTCAAGAAAAGAAGAAGGAGGGAAATCTTAGAAACGGAAGAAGACCACAACATTTCAACTTCTACCTGGGTAACAAAGAAAAAAGTAAAAAAAGAACCAAAACCAAAACAAAACAGAAACCAGGCAGTACAGCAGCATCTGCAAAACACCACTTAGAAAGTGCTGGTAACATATTCAGATGGAGAGGATTACAGCCAGCAATGATCTACCCAAGGCACCACCATGGTGCCACAGAATGCTAGAGGAGAAGCCATCTTTCAGATGGTACCTAGAAAAACTGAATATGGCTTTGATATTTTAAGTCTCCATGCCTCAATACTTGTGTGTCCTCACAAAACCCCTATTTGGGTAACTCCATTCGTAAGGTCAATTTCTCCGCCTGGATCAATTCCACAAGGAACAGTATTAATTTCTTATTGTGAACTCTTCTAAAGTAATGCAGCGACTATTAAATATCTCTATAATTCATATGGGAAACATCAATCTTTCAGTAGTGGGCAAAATCACAAAATCATTCCTGACCATCCACCTTACAAAAATTTTTAAAATTAAGGTGAAATCTAATCCAATACTGTGACTATGCAAATATCAGAAGTACCTATGAATTCAACAAAAC
>VYZT01006121.1:134364-152409 GCA_013400735.1 Pomatostomus ruficeps | reverse complement strand
CGCCGGGCGCGGCGCATCCTGGGCACGGAGCGCGGCGGGGCGCGGGGCACGCCGGGGGATGCAGTCCGGGGATGCGGTGCCGGGCAGCCGCTGAGCCCTGAGCGGAGGCCGGGACGATGAGTGCTGCCGCCATCAAGGTACGCGGCGCTGGCTCCGCGCTGTCCCCGCGGGGCGGGAGGGGAGCGGGGGCCGATGGAGGCGCCAGAGTCGGAGGGAATGGAGCTTGAGGCGGCGGCTCATCGCCTTCGGCGTGCGCGGGCCTCGCTCGGTTCGGCTCTGTGGCGGACTGCGGCGGCCGACAGGGGTCGCGGCCACGATGGGCTTCTGGTGCCCCGGCACCCCGGGAAGGCCGGGATGGCGGTTCCCGGGAGGACTGCATCCCCGCGCACAGCGCCTCTGCTGCTCCGGCCTGCCCCCGTGCCTCTGTCGCGGTGGAAAGCAAAGAATTTAACCCCATGCTAAATAAAATGCTTTAGTGTGCTAATGCCTTTAGCGGTGGTGCTTAGTTTGCCATATTTTATTCGCGTGCACTGTTCACACCAAGTCCTGCTGCAGAGATACTGAGAATTTAGGATCAAATCTGTTCTTTCTGCTTTACGTTTGAATCCAGCAGAGTACAAGCAGTGCCTTTCAGACCCCGAGGTGTCCCCTACGCCAGCCCCCAAGGAGCAGTGTATGTGTGCAGGCTGCTGGGCTTGGTGGGTCACAGGAAAGGTGAGAGATTTGCCCTTTCCAAGTGCATCCTGTGTTATCACCTGGAAACAGGAGGTATTCAGAGGAGACCATACTGAAGAAGACAGAAAACCTGAGAGGTCAACACACAAAATTTGGAGAATTCAGAAGTGTATTCTGTCTGAAACCCTGGTGTTTCTTCCATCTTTCACAACAGTGAAATGCATTTCCCAAATTTTTATTCTGGACTGGTATTTAAGCCTAAACTTTCCTCACTGATTGCCAGAAATGAAAACAGAACCAAACCAGTAATCTCAGCAGACATCATGCAAATGCTGTCCTCCTGCTATCATGCCAGCTCCAACCAGTCTAGACTGCAGGTTTGGGTAATTTTATGTCACTGGATTCTAAATGCAGGAAGTTCTTTCCTCATACTTCCCTGGCCCATGCTCAGCATTTCCTCTGAGGAAGATACAGTGTCACTCTGGGACCTGTCCACTGAGGCCAAAACATTTCTGCTGTCTCTAGTCTTTACTTAGCTGATTATTTTTGCCTGTGATCTGCCCTACTGCTGGGAGCAAAACAGCATGTACTCAAGAGATCGCTCCAGGCCCCAGCCTCTGGAGACTGTTCCCAGCTGAACGATGGGTTGGTTTCCATGTTCTTTTTGGTGAAATGCCCCGGGGCCTTGAAATTATAGAGCAAGGCAATTAGCTTAGCACAGTTTATTCCAAATGATAGCACAGGCTGTAAAACCAAAAAAGAACTGCAGAGAGGATCAGGAGAAAAGTCTCTGCCAGCTGAGAGGCTAGAGTCCAAAACAGGTATAGTGAAGGACATGAATTTCTGAGGGGAAAAATCATTAGCAAGGTCCTCAGTAAAAGCAAGTTAAATTAGTATTTCATGAATGCTCTAGGATTCTTTTTTGAAGCCATAGTTTCCGTTTCTTTCCCTGCAAAGCAGCAGGCTAGACATTTGCAAAATGAACATAGCTGATATGTCTAATGCCCTGATCCCAGGAGCAGAGAATTAAAGAAAATCAGTAAATACTTCATTCATTAAAGTGTTAGCAGTACTGCCATCACTTTCCTCCTCAGTTATAAATAGTTTTCCAGTAAATCTGAGTAGTTTAGTCAAAGACATATCTCATTTAAAGTTATTTGAACCAATCTAAACTGTAAGAGAAACGTGAAGTTTACAAAGAGGACTGGAGCACAGAGGTCCTAGGAATCTCTCTGGTTTTCTGTTGACAGAGTATCATTGGGTATATCCCTGCTTTCTTTTGTCTTCTGGCCAGTCTCTGGAAAAATTTTTATGCATTTTGGGAGGGTAGAGACACAGAGATCCATGGCATGCCATGCAATTTGTGTAAACAAAGAGAGACATAGTTACAGGTTTGTTTAGAGACATACATGAGTATCCATTTCCTGTGTGGAAAGTAAAGACTGTGACATGAAAAAAAGCAATCTTTTACTTTGCACAAAGTTGGTCTGGGAGCAGAGTAGCAGCTTCTCCCACCTCTGCAATGCAGAAAATGCCCTGCACTGGCCAGTACTGGTGGGAGGAGGGCTACAGGAGCATGGTGAGGAATCTCCCTGCAAAGGCAACCCATTCCAGGAGCTAGCAGTCCTTCCCTAGTGAAACAGAAATTCTGCATGCAGCTTTAGTTTTCTTGTTTTGTTCTCCAGGGTTAGATTTCTGCATTGGCAACTGGTGGCAGCCTAGGAGGCTCTCTAGGTATCTTATCTGTTTCTGGATGAAAAGCTATGGAAATAAGAATGGTTCCCAAATGTGCTTCCAAGCTTAAATCTGGTTAATGGTTTTGACATCAGGGCTGGGAGAGGGTGACTGCAGTGACTCAGGACTGAATCTGACTGGCTGGTTTTTGTGTCCTGGGTACAGACTGGAGGGCATAGTCCTTTCCTGATTGGTTTTAGGAGAGAAGCCTTCCCCCATTCCAGCCGAGTTAAAAGGGAAAGCACAGAGGTTGTTTTTATTTTGTGGAGACAACTGCACGCACTTACGATGGCATCTGAAAAGGTGAGAGTTTGGATAGGGTGGAAGTGTTTGGGAAAGCTGCCTCAGTGTTACAGTTCAGGTAGAGATTAATTGTCTCTAGGTGGCTTTCATCTCAACCAGCAGAAGCTCTTCTTGTTTGAAAAGAGATCTGGCTTTCCCCCACATGGCTGGAAAAGCTATTTCATGCCATGCAAATACTCACTGCAGGTGCTTGGCACAATCAGTGCAGAAATTGTTTCAGAAATCTAAGAGGGGATAGAAGTTAGCAGTATTGGATAGGGACAAAGAGGGAAGCTTTACAGACAATAATTTCAAGGTCATTTGTGCATTGCTGGAAACATCAGGTGCAACTGAATAACCAGAAGGCTATTATGAGAGACAGTGATACTACCTGTATGCCCAAATCAGGAACATTTACTTTCACAAAGGAGCCCTCTCTCCTCCAAACATTGCTCTTCCCTATCTTAGAGTTGCTGACATGCTTTCTGCTTATGCATTCTTCTCCTTACATACAATACTCTGGTGCTCTCAGCATATAACCCTTTTCTCTTCCTCTCCCCAGCCAGTACTTTACAGCTATTTCCGAAGCTCCTGTTCTTGGAGAGTGCGAATTGGTAAGATTCAGTGTTGATCTCTCTCTTTTTGTCTCACTGTTACAGTATCTTCCCCTTCACTAACCCAATTAATCAGTCACTTATTAACAGAGAGGTCAGCAAACATGAACCTGGAACAGTGAGGCATCTCCCCACAGGAAGGGAGTGGAACACTGCAGCTTAACTGGAGCAGGTGCAACAGAGGGGAACAGATAAGCTTCAGACTCCAGTCTGCCCAGGTCTTGAGAGCTAAGCAGGGCTGGGAATGATCCCTACTTGTACTGAGACAGAAAGGTTTTACAGGTGAGCACATGGCCTCTTACCCTCTATAAGCTGAATCAGGAAGGGCTGTGATCCAAAGAGTTGCAAAGCTTATTTTGAAAAATGCAGTGGTTGTGCCAGGACTGATATTAATACTTTGGTCCTTCATTTGCCAGAGCACTGTCTTCTCAGTGGACTCAGGCCCCCCTCCTTGAGGGATAGGGTCTTTATTCAAATGTAGGTGCTAACATTTCCATGAGCCCATTACCAATGAAACTGGTCCCAGTGTAGCTGTCTGAAGCTGTACACTCTGCTCTCCCTAGCACTGGCTCTGAAAGGAATTTCCTATGACCTGGTCCCAGTGAACCTCATTAAGGATGGAGGACAGCAGGTAAGGATAGAAATACCACTGTTCTCTCCAGGGGTACTGAACTTGGGGATCATTAGGAGACTTGAGATTAGCACGAGAAAGTTCACAGGCGAAGTTACTGAATTCCTCACTACTTCTCTGTAATTAATAGTTGCTTTCAGCCAGTATTCCCTGGCATGTGAGACAGAGGGAGAATATGACTGCAGGAGATTAGAGGCTTTTTCCTCTTTCATACATTTGTGACTGAATTCATAAGGCTGAATATCCTTTGCTCTTGCTTACCACAATACAACAGAGTATATCTGGAACATAGACTTCAGAGAAGCTGCACTGCACTTTAAACAGACTCAACCTCATTCAATTAGCACCAGAAAGTGCATGGGGGCGGGGGTAGAGGGTGTCCAAAAGATGCTAAATGATATGGCAGGGGACTGCAAAGGGCCTGGCAAAAGGAAGAGGTGGGTTGCCAAAAGAGATCTTCACTGAGACCTTACTTGGGGGTCCACTGGAGGGAGTCGTGCACCTCGTAGTAGCACCAGCTCAATGGGCTGGTATAGGCTAAGGCAGAGCCGGAGAACTGGGACAGTAATGGTGGCGCTCATGCGATATTACCCATTCTGGGCATTGCAGTGATGCTTTATCAGGAGATAAGGCAGTCTGGCCCTGGATGCAGTGATCTCTGAGCCCCAGTGAGAGCTTGTTGTAGGCTAATAGTACATCATAATTTTCTGCAAAGATTAGTACTAAGGTAGAGAGAAAAAAGAGGTAGAAAAAAATTTGGTAACTGGATTCTGGGAGAAGAAAACACGGAAGAACAATTTCTTATTGCTGTAGAGTAATCTCAGATTTGTTTCCACAGTTTTCTGCTGAATTCAAGGCACTGAATCCAATGCAGCAAGTCCCAGCCTTGAAAATTGATGGCATCACCCTTTCTCAGTCAGTGAGTTATCAGCCACATCCCTGTTAACCTTTCACTCCAGCCTGCTGCCCAGTCTGGACAGGATGGCTTTGCCCCATCTTTTTCCCTAGAGCTCTCATCTATACATTGGAAAATAGATGGCATTTATGATCCCACTTGAGAACAGAAATAACACGTAGTCCCTGATGGGAAGCTACTGTCAAGGATTTAAGTTCAATTCCACTTTGGTTCATAACTCCACCTTCCACTGAGCAGCTTGTAGTCTGACTTTGATGGCTGTTTCATGGTTTGCCTGAAATTACAGCTGGACCAAATGACAACAAGGTCACAGGCAGATGTTGGAGGGGTTATTCTGTACCTTGGATTGGTAACAAACTGCATTCAAAAGCTGTTGTATTCTCTTGGATCAGTTCCCCCTTCCCAGGTGTCCAGGATGGGAAGTTTTCCTTGGTTCTCCAATAACCTCCTATTATCTCTTTGTTAATTACAGCTAGCTATAATTAATTACCTAGAAGAGACACATCCTAACCCCAGGCTCCTGCCCCAAGATCCAAAGAAGAGAGCCCAAGTCAGAATGATCGCTGATCACATTGTCTCTGGCATTCAACCACTCCAGGTACTGCCTTGTCAGATCCATACAAATGAGAAGATCAGGAAGGATTTCTGTCTCTGAAATGCTCAGTCTCTTGATTGTTGCCAGCCAGCTGGGTGGCAGAATTTCAGACTGGTGTGCTAGCAGATAAAATCTGCTTAACCTCTGCCTGATCTGCCAATGGCAACAATGCACTATTTCCAACACAGTAAATACTATAGCACCCCAGGGTTCTTTCCAGAAAGAGCTGAATCTATATGGTTTTACTGCTGGGTCTAGGACATTTTAGGAAGAAGAGAATTGAGCAACCCAAAGGGAAGAGGCAAAGGGATACCCTGGCAACTGTTACAGAAGGGTAGTGCCAAGAGAAAGATACAGTAGGGTGCATGATTTGGTGGAAGTGAGATCAGGGTTGACCCAACCCACTGAACTCAGGCCAGGGGTTCAGCCTTGGCAACTCCTCATCTCCCCTCTCCTCCACTGGATGACACAGTGGGCAAGATCCAGCCAGCAGTAGTCATCTAACCTAGAGACTACTTTGCCTTCACAGAACCTGAGTGTCCTGAAACAAATGGGGGAGAAAAAAACGGAATGGGCTCAGAACTGTATCGCATCTGGCTTTCAAGGTACATCCCACATCCAAAATGATCAGCATTTTGGCTAACCTTACAAAATGCTGCAGCACTGGTATTCTACTTGCCTTTTCAAGTAGAACCACAAATCTTCCTAGGCCTGTGTGCTGGGGTCCTGCTTTGCTGACAGAGACAGTGCTCTTCCTGTCCAGAGTCCCTTGTCCAGGACTGGTAGCTCCCCAGGATCTCAGAGCAAAGATGTCCGCAGAACACTTCCACTCCTGCCTGTGGAAGAGGGGAAGCCTGGGGCCATCCTGCACACTGCAGCAGTTGATTCATTCTGAAGTATAAGGGCTCACAGCACTTCTAAAGTTCTCCTTTTACATATATACATATGTATGTATGTATGCATATGCTTTTGTAACCGGACATCTAATGGCAAACTTGCACAGAGTTTGTAAGCAGCAGAGTATTTTTTTGCCTCTTTGAGAGAAGTAATGTTCTTTTTGTTTCCTCAAAACCCTTTCACCCATGTGCGGCAATGACAGGCCCATCTTCACTTCTGACAGACACAAACCAACAAACCTTTGCGTTTTTCCCCTCCCCAATCACATAATTCTGCATTATCCTCATAGTGTTTCAGGTGCATTGTCTGAAGCAGCTGAAATCACCCTGGGTCCAAAAAAGCTGAAAGACCCTAAAGACTCCCATAACTATAGTAAGATTTTAATTCCTTCTAGTTTCTGTTGCAAATTGCTCCTTTTTCACACTCTGCTTAGGGTTGATATGCCCTTGTTCATAATTTCCAGTCTAGAAAGTGTTTGGTGTACCTTTCAATTGAGTTTCCAATGCCTCACTTCAGTGTACCACCTCTCTTTATAGCACTGGAGCAGATTCTGCAGCACACTGCTGGACGCTACTGTGTGGGGGATGAAGTAAGTATCTGAGAGAGCCCTGTGTGCCACTGCAGAACTGAAAACCCCAGTATCTTCCCCTGAAATAGGAAAGAAAATTAGTTAAGGAGACAAGAGCACAACCCCAATCCAGTGCCTATAGTTACATACAGTGCCTTCACTATAACAAAAACCAGCTGCATGGATCCTACTTAGGCCATTACTGACTGGTAGAGAGTTATGGAGACGTTTACTTGTCCCTGCCTATTACCTGCTGATGGCCAGATTCTGCAGCTGTATCTAGGATCTGGCTGGTACTAGAGGATGTGGGAAAAGATGACATATCATTTCATCTTTTTGGGATTTGGACTTCAAAGTGTCCTGTCATAGGGGCAAAGCTTGGCTCAAGAAACATGGGATCAGTTCTTAGCTCTCTGTTCTATGGAACCTTTAACCAACTTGTATTTCTCTGCTCTGATAATCCAGTTTTAATATGGACAGATTTCACAGAGCTCACATAAAAGCTGTCCTGACCCTTACCAAACTAGAGGCAGCTCAGGTCTCTTCCATTTACTAGTTCTGCTGGCAGGCAAAATATCTTTCCTATAAAAGCCTTAGGAAAAAAGGAAGGCTCCTGCAATGTCCTGGGATACAGAGGATTGTCTAGTAGCAGTCTCATGAAGCCCTTGGTAGGTGAAGGCTACTAACAAGGTCTCATGTTGGAGAATAACATGCTCTGAGAGGCACGCAGGGCTTTGTGACCTGGGGAGCAGGGTGGGGCCAGTTGTCTCTGTCTGTGCAGATAGGCAGCCAGCAGCACTGTCCTTGAATCTTCTTTTCAGATTGCAAGTCTCTGAGCCTGTGTGCAGAGGCCCTATCACATATCAAGTCTTGACATTGGCAGGAACTGCTTGATAATCCTACAGTACAAACAAGCAAAATTTACTTATCTTTTCCCAGCCATGCAAACACCCCTCTCCCTCCATCACCTCCCTCTGCAGCTTACCAGCAGACCTGTTTGCTCAGAGGCAATTGCCATAGAAGCACAGTGTCCTTGAGGTCATAATGATCAGCTGGTAAATATAAAGCTCTCTAAAAGCTGATGGCTTCTACTAGTGGCTGTGTATGAAGTTATTTTTCATGTACTGTTGCTGTATTAATGCTGAATTAAAGAATTAGGTCATCCTGACAACTTCTCTGTATTGGCTGCTACAATAATTTCTGTCTTGGTCTCAAAGCCTGCCACCACTGTGAAGTGTGATGGGGCAGGCTCTGAGTTACTCTAACCCCTTTTCTCTGCTACATTTGTAGGTTTCCATGGCTGATCTGTGTTTAGCACCTCAAGTTGCCAATGCTGAAAGGTAATTAAGGCTGAGCTTGAGGTGTTCTTCAACACACCTACTGATGCTGGGCTGTCAGAGCTTACCTTCTGCTGCTCCTTGTGCCTGTTATAAAGTATCCCTCCTGCCTGCCCTATCCACTTCTGTTTCTTCTCTCCATGAATCTTCCTATTTTATAAATATAGCCTCTTTTGGAAGTAAGGAGCTGTGGTCTCCTCTTAGTGGCCCCTGGGGAAACATAATCTATATCCTTAGAAAAGCTGAGGTTGCCCACATTCCATGTTCTCTGTCCCTGTGTGCTCTATTCTTACACTGCACACAGGAGAAAAATATTAATCAGACCCATACAAGTAGTGGCTGCATGACTCCCAGGAAAAGCAGTGTCTTCTTACCTTATGCTGCACGTTATGTAAAAGCCTGGTGAAGATCACACAATCACAGAATCACTGAGGTTGCAAGGGAATTCTGGAGGTCATCCAGTCCAATTTCCCCACTAGAGGAAGTGGCACAGGATTGCATCCAGCTGGGGTTTGAGTATCTCTAGAGAAGGAGACTTTACAACCTCTCCAGGCACTGATTAATCTTTCTAGCATTTGTTTTTAAACCTACAAGGATGAACCTTTTATGTTAGCGTAAATGCCTCTGAGATTCTCCCATACTAGGCAGGCCTATCACACTGCTCTGCCTTTCTGCTCACTGCTGCGCTGGCTCTCCAACTCATACACTTCAGAAATTCTTTTCCTTTTGCAGATTCAAAGTGGACATGGGTCCATATCCCACAATAACCAGAATAAATAAAGCTCTCTTGGAGTTAGAGGCCTTCAAAATAAGCCACCCTTCCCGGCAGCCAGATACTCCTGCAGAGCTGCGAGCTTGAAACCTTTCTACTCATTAATTCCAGAAAGCTGGCATGATAAAGATGACAACACCTACAGTTTGAGTAGGACTTCAGTGGCAGCAGAAATCCCTAGTACAATTGTCTCCCTTTCATCTGGATGGGAAGAAGGACAGTGGACCTGGAAATAGCATGGATGACTTTCAAGAGCTATGCCTGTGCTGGAACGCCTGCAGCTACTGGTTTTTTCTATCTAGTCAATCTCCATGAAGCAGATTAAAGCAGAAGTATCCATAATGATCAGAAGTTCCCTCTGTATGGCTTTGGGTTAGGGAATGTGGCCACAAACAACTGTGAAGTATTGAGCCAATTCTGTATTTCTCCACAGGGGCTACTTCTTTCTACCATCTACAGAAAGAGCTTCAGGAAATCAGTGTATACAGTGTGCTTATCCTTGTAGCTGCCTCAGAGCCACAGCACAGTCATCAGTTCCATGGATATAAACAATAAGATCTAGTTTCTGACTGATGACAGTTTAAACCCTTGTTGGAGTCTTGAAAGAGCCAAGTCAGCAACTCTGTCATCCCTTGCAATAACAAGGGCAGTCACAAGATATTTATAAAAGGTCTGCCTTGAGCAAAGCTAGGTGATTGTGCCATAGACAGCAAGGCACAACCAGTTCTCTCCCCTACACTGAAAATTATGTTCTCTTCTTTTTCCCATCCTAAGATACTGCTCTAGGTGTTTTCCTAGTCTTCATCTGCAGACTGTTGCCCAAGGGAATCCCACCCCAGCTTCCCTCCAAACCAGAATCATGCCTGTACTTTTACTGTGAGGACTTTCCAAAGAGCAGTAGTAAATCCCATTCCACTCATCACAAATGAAACCAAACACCTGAGTGACCTTCAAAGCTGAAAGCACCCTGGGAATTCCAGCTAAAAACCTGTAAGGCAAGAAAGGAACCCATAACCTTGTGTCTGTGTTCTTGTGCAGACTCAGCTCAGATCCCGCTGGATGTTTTGGCATCTCAGCCCAGTTATGGTATATCAGGTACCATAAGAGAACAATACCCATGGCCTTCGGACTTTACAAACCCACCATCTCTTGTACCAAGGTGGCATTTACCTACATACAGATACCTGGACTGCCATGTTGCGTGGACTCATTTATTGCCATCCATATCTGTATTTAGGCTGGTGATGAGCCTTGCTGTTCAGGCTCATCCTGAGTATCATGCGTTATCCTAGGTCCAGCTGGATCTTGACTGTGCTGTTATAAAAGGTCCCAGCACAGTTGGAACCCCCAAAGACCAACACCGTGTGCAGGTTCTGCTCCTCTTTGTTCTCCTTGTCCATATCCATCAAGTGGGCAGGAGTCAGGTCAAGCAATGTGTGGCCAGCTCGGGGAACAGAGCAGAGGTCGTGGTGGATCACTGTGCTCCATGAAAGAGTATCTGAAGTAGAAAGGGCTATCAATACTGACAAGCCCATTCTTAGTGCAAGGTATGAGACAAATGGACTAGAAGAGGTGTTCAGAAACACCACTGCAGCCCCAGAGTCACCTTCAGCTATCAAAACTAGTCAGGAGAGTCACTCACCTAGGTGGAAGACAAAGGCATCATGCAAGGCTCCTTTGGCATTGCAGCCTCCACTGATCAGAACCTTCTGGTCCGAGACAGCCAGAGCTGCATGAAAACTGTGACCAAAGCAAAGTGAAAAGGTCACTACAACAAAACCTGCTGGGATGGCCTCAGTCAGCAGTGGGCAGGGATGAGCAGACTTGATCAGGAGGTTGGGGACTTAAGCTGCAGGAAGAAAGCTGACTTGTGCTTCTCTCTGAACTGACTTGCAGAATAACCCTAACAGAGATGTTTATTTGCCTCTGCAGGTCAGGCCATGATCAGGCCTGAAGAGCAACTCATTATCTCAGAAGGAGCTATCAAAGCTTCTATGCTTTGCTCTGTGGGGTGAGATAGCAGGCTAGCTGGGCTCTGCACTGATTTAGATCATTGTTCTAGTGAGCAACTGTGTCCCTTTAGGAACAGCATAGTCCTGGTACAGGAGTTTCTTCCTCTGTGTGGCACAGTACCTCTCCAGGCGCTGTGAAGACCACACAACAGGCAATACAGTTTACTAGCACATGGCAGAAAACTTAACCGAGCCTGAAAGGCAGATTTCCAGGGAGACTAAGAAATATCCCCCCACACCATACAGGCACAACCAAGAACAGCACAGGAATGCCTAGCTCCACAGCAAGGAGAAGATCCACTGTATTTTGACTAGTGGGACAGAGATGGGCAGCTGGGTCTGATCACAAGCACTGTTTAAACCTGGCTTCAAAGAGAAATGACAGAAGATAGCTCCTGGGTCTGCAATAGAATCTTACCAACGTGCAGAAGGCTGTCCTGTGAGAAGGGGGACTGGTGTGTACTCCATGAAACCTGACAGCCAGAGAAAAGGCAGGTGAAATGTCAAAAAATCTCAGCCTAACTAGACAAAAACTTACATACTCTACCATATCAAAAACCTAACTTTTATGTTACTCAACTTCTTTCAAAAAAGCCATTATTTTTTCTTCATCCCCTCCCTTATTGGCCCAAAAAGGGTTTTTTTTATCCCACAGTTTTTCATCTCCATTGCCTAGTCAGCAGTTTGTATAATGTTTATTGCTATTTTCCCATTGAGCACACCTCACTCCCAAGTCCCTGTCTTGGAACAGACCTTCCCAAGGCAGCCAAATGGCACAGACTTTCTTACCCAGATCCAGAATGTGCATGTCACTGAGG
The DNA here is from genome assembly GCA_013400735.1 of Pomatostomus ruficeps. Taxonomy (NCBI): domain Eukaryota; kingdom Metazoa; phylum Chordata; class Aves; order Passeriformes; family Timaliidae; genus Pomatostomus; species Pomatostomus ruficeps. Next base: position 140,558 of record VYZT01006121.1, on the reverse strand, counting down.
TAGAGAGAAGTCCTCCGACCCCCAAAAATCAGCAGTTTGTTTTTCAGTAGAGTCGCTGAATGCCTAGGCAGAGAAAAAGCAGGTGAATAAAACATCTTCAGCAAGTTCCCAAAATTTCCCTTTTAGCCTTGGCCTCTTCTACTGGGCTCCCATAGCTTCGGTCTATACCTGAGACAAGAATTCCATCAGGATTCACAAGAGGAGGTACTGAGAGCCACATTGCTCTAAACACAGCCCTATCTTAAGGAGTAAATGGTAGAGATCACCTAATATTTAGGAAATCACACTGGTGTGGGAGGGAAGGTGAGCAGAGGTTTCCTGCACTATTTTGGATAGCTGGAATTACAGCACTCTCACCCAAGCCTAGGCAGAGGCTTCTCCCCTTCTGAAATGGGCTGATACCAAATTTCATGCTCTGGATTGAAGACATAGAGCACATTGCTGCAGGGTGCAACTGCCAACGATGCCTTTCTGGGGAAAGTTCCTCCAAAAACAAAGAGCTCCTTCTGGTAGATAGTTGCACTGTGGTAGGTGAGCACTGGTATGCTCCCTTTAGCCTGGAAAAAGTTCAATATATATTTGTTACAAGAAGTATATTATTTGCTGCATCACCCATAGGAAAGGGGCCCACATCATGCAGTGAGTTTGACAAGTCTCAGTTTTCACCTTACTGGCTCCCCAGCCAGACCTTTGCTACACAGGCAGACAGTACATTCTTTGCAAGTTCTACACCACCAGAACGCTCTGATAAGAAAAGGAAGTTAACCTCCCATATCTTCCTCAGAAGATGTCAGGGAACAGAAAGATCTCATCCAGGCTCACTCTGTAAAAGCCATCGTGTGCTTTAGCCAGGAAAGAGACAGATAGTCCCATGCTGACAGAATTCCGCTGTGCTTAGAGCAGTCCCTGATTTGAGAAGACCATCTCTTCACCTCAGCATCTGCTGCTGCTCTCAATGGCACCATACAAAATGAGAGGCCATTTCCCTCTGCTGCTTGTAGAGTACCTCGCACCCTTGAGCTTGGTCAAACACAACCCTCTCCAGCAACCATTTTTTCACATTGCTTCATTCATTATAGACACAGTTCCTGGTTTCTGTTCAGCATGTGACTTTTCAAGACAGCCTCCTAATACCTGTCAAACGCAGCAATGCATCTCAGACAAGCTGCAGCAACAGTGGACCAAGACTACTGGACTAAGGACGTGGGCACATGGACTGCTGCATTCAGGCAGAACCTGCCACCCCTTCCGCACTTCTGTCTTAGAAGAGATGCAGTACTCACAGCCACAAGGAGCCATTTCCAGGTGACTGTGTCCAGAATGTAGATGCTGCTGTAGTCTTTGTCCTCCCTTATGCCCCCAAAGATGTAGATACGCTTGGTATCAGGGTCATAGGTAGCTGTGTGACCATGCAAGCACGATGGCATGGCATTTTGTACCTGGAAACTCACTGGAAGCCATAAATCACTGTCTGTGGGAGCAACATCAGACACATGATGTGAGAGTTCAAAATGCTCTTGATTTCTCTAGATTTAAAGAATATGCCATAAAATCTTTACTCAAAACCTTGTTCCCTTCATCTCCTCCTCTCCTTTGATTCAGGGCTAGAGGGAACTAATACAGAACTGTTTCTGTAAGGAACAAAGGGGAATAGCAAGGTGAAAGAAAAGACCAGTGAGGTGCAGAAAGACACACGGCACTGGAATTGTATCTCACATTTCCCCACCAGTCACCACACAGAGACTGTAAACTGCACTGTTGCTTTTACTCCTAGAATTTTCCCCAACTTCTTCCAGAACTTGTACCTTAGCTCCTAGAGGGCTCTGAAGTACAGTCCCAGAGCCTCACAAGTCGCTCTATGCTGTCAGCTCAGCCTGGTGACATGCTAGATGTGATGCCTTTGCTGTCCTCTCCATGTGCACAGATGCCCAAGTACCCCCTCCCATCTCCATGAGCTATCCTCAAATCCCACTGTCCCTGTTGCCTTTGACAGCCCTAATGACCCCACCAATTTCCAGCTTCCAGAGAGCATCCCTGCAGGACTGTTGATTGACACCTTCTCCACCAATGAGAATAGCTGTCTCCAGGTCACTGAGACACATGGTGTGGCACCACCGAGGGCTGGGACTGCCTGGGGAGGGAAAAGCACAGGCCTGTGAACAGTCAGACAAGACACCCTCAGCTCCCTTCCCTGATGGGGAGAACAAACCACCTGAATGCTCAGAGTGGAGAAATGGTAAGGGAAGGGCCCCGGTCCCTTCCCTCTGCAAGCGAAAAAGACGTACCTTCCTGAGGAATATTTTCAGTTGGGTCAGGGGAATAATTGCTGTACTTAGCGAGACCTCAGGAGCAAGGAGTAGCTGGATGTAGGGTGCATTTAGGCTGCCACTTCAGACAGGCTTGGATGTCCCCCATTTACTACCCCATCTCCAGAGGTGATATCCTAGTTGTGCTACCCGCCCTGCACTACTCCTTGTGATGGAGGACTACCCAGGAGCAGCTTGTCAGTGTCTAAGACAGAACAATCAGAAGCCTGGAGCTGTTTCTAGAGGTATTCCTTGTGCTGTTCTGTTCCTCCTCCTTTCCCCTCCCACGCCCTTGCAGTTGCCTGAGCAAGCTAAAAAAATACTTTTTAATCAAAGTCTATTTCACATCTTACCTTTTTTCCTCAGAGAGCTATGTACCCAGAGGTATGCCTCAGATTCAGAGGGGTGAAAGAAACATTTGAGAGCCTGACAGTACTGGAAGCACCTGTACTGATGGCAATTGCATGAAGAGGAACAGTACATACACACAACCTACTTATTTTTCTTGATCACTGGAGAGATACAGGATGAAGCATGAGAGGCGTCTGACATTGAAGGGAAGGAATATCATCACTGAGTGACTGAAAAGACAAACCAGGGTCTAGGAACCAAATCCTCACCTTGCAACTCCTTCACCGCCAGATCTGCAGAAGGAACACAGAGATGGCCCCATAAAGAAAGCAGTCAGCATACTGTGGAAAGTGCTCAGCTCCACTGTTTAAGAGCCCTTTGACCTTCCTTCCTCCAACCTCCAGCATAAAGCTACCTCACAGCAACAAACAAGGTGCAAGACCAAGAATCATGAACTAAGTCTCATCAGAAGAAAAGCAGAAGATAGGTAAGAGCAGGGCACACTTCCTTTGATTGCCAAATGCTGTCACCATTGCATTTTACCCCTCTGACAGAAGTTTGTTTCCTCCCCTCTCACAGTGCCTGCAGCAGAAACAACTTTATGATGGAGCTATATTTGCCTTTATGACAAGCAAGGCAAGTCCCGATAAGTCATTTCTTATGAGGACCACTAAGTTATTGCCAAACTTTTACACATAAACTCAGTCACACTCTGGAGCTGACTTGAAATTCCCACTCCAGAAGCCTAAGGTTTTGTTTCCGAACCCCTTGGCAGTCACCTTCTCACTACTCAAAAGGCAGTACAATTATACTAATTACATATATATATTCCTTTTAATTCTCTCTATACTGAAATAATAAACAATGTCTTCTATGGACCAAGTGGTATGCTGCTAGTAGGAGTACAAACAGACTAATGCAGAGGTCACAGAATGTCACAGTAAGTAACTTACTTGTGCCTGGATTTACTCTTTTGTAAAACAAGGTTAACAATATTTGCCTTCATTTGTAAAACACTTTTACTTGAAACGATAGGCATGATGTCACAGTACCAAGTGCTGGCACTAAGAATACCCCATGTTCTATTTCTGGCCTTTTCCCAACTGGCAAAAAGTCATGAAGCAGCTGATCCAGGAATAAAGAGCATTCTCAGGATTTCAAAGCCAAACATACAAGCACATCATGCCTTGGAGGTATATAGAGAAATGGACTGGGAAGTTGTGGCCCAGCAGCATTGACAGATCATTCAGACAAGACCTGTAAAATTAAGTTAGAAACTACCAGAGTTACCTTCTTCATCGAGATCTCTCTCAGATGCTGTGGGTTCAAATAAAACTTTCCTGGGCTTTTTGGAGTGGATTCTTGGTGGGCCTTGGTCAGGACTCTTCCTCCAGGCCTCACTGGATTCCACCTTGCCAGCTGGTGACTTCGGAGCACAGGGTACCACCAGGGTCCTCAGTGGTGGCTGGATGTCCTTCTTCACAGGCCTGGATGCTCTGACAGCCACCTCTGAGCTCTGACTCTTAACCTGTGACATGAGTCCCAGTCAAATCAGCCCTGAAGAAAGATACCTGAGGCTACTGTGAATTGCATCTTAGTGGGCCAGAGATGTGGTAACTGTTTTCAGGCTCATCTTCCCATTGAGTTTTACGGGCCAACATGCCATCAGTATGAGCTGCCAAACAGATGCTGAGCAATGCAGCTATCTGCTGCTGTATGCTGTGGTTGGCTTTCCGACTGCAGGCTGCAGGGCACAGCTAGAACATGGAAGGGCAAAAAGGCTATCTGTACAAGGAATTAATGGTTGATCATCCCACCAAGGACTACTAAATTCAACCTTTCAAAACGCATCTCAATGGAGAGTATGTCTTTCTTCAGTATAAGACAAAGTTTGGCTCCAAAACTTGCTTAGCCATGTCTCCACTGAACAACTGTTCAAATTGTTGCAGCAAATGTTTCAGCTAGACATCAACTGAATGGCTGCTGGTAAGGAAGAAGATACTAAGAAACAGGTGAAGTAACAAAAAGGTGGCTCCAAAATATATATACCCCAGTAGAGTCCTCCAGATCCTGGCCAAGGGGCCTGTCATCTGCTGGGAGCACTGGTGACTGGGTGGTCTCTGGTACAAGGAAGGGATGGGCAGGTGTACTGCTGGAAACACCTCGGAGCAGCTGCAGCAGGAACAGAATAAAAGGACAAAAGTGTGCTAGCCTCCATCCACACAAAGGATGAGCAAAAACACATCTTGCAAGGGACAGATTCCCTGCAATGAAATAACCAGCCTTTCATCTCCTACACCAACAAAACAAAGAAGGAAAAGGAAAGCTAGGCATGGCAAGATGATAAATTCATTGGCTTCAGCTCAAGGTAAAACTACTATGTAAGTACTAAAGACTCAGGAGAGAGTGGAAGCAAACAGCTGTCTGCTGCCCATCTCCTGCAACACACGAGGTGTTCTGGCAAAACAGTGTTCAGAGGATAGGCCTGGAGCATCACAGAGGTTTCAGGCTCAGCACATACATGCATTAACAGATCCATATCTGTCAGCTCTACCTTGGAGTAGCAGAGAAGGAAAAGGAGAGCAGAAAGAGGAGGTTCTGGGGCTCAGAAGTGACAACATTTGGGTCCTGGGCAGGAAGAGAGGAAAGCATCAATTCTTTTACCTGTCCACTGACAGTCAGGACAAGCCTCACAGGGTTGCCTTTGTCCATCTCCTTCAATGAGGCCATGAAAATATCTGTTCTCCAGTCATCTTCCCACACCAGAGACCTGCACAAGGCACCATGGCTCTTCAGGCCACAAGTGACATGACCAGGACAAAATTCCTGCTCTCATACTAGATGGTAACAGCCCAAAGCCAAAAGAGATCCAACCCGGAAAGCAGCCAAAAGGAAGCTGGAATCATCACTAGAGAGAAACACCACGGTGAATCACCAGCAGGTCTTAGCAGCTTTTGGATAACACCAGCAGAATCAGGGAGTACCAGAGATCAGAAAGCTTTTCCAGGATACCCCTCCTGACACCCTAGCGGCTCCTACTGTAACCTGCGGGTGGGCTCCAGCATGCCGACCCGCTGTGGCGCAACGCCTGGGGACACCAGCACATCCACTGCGATGCTCGTGTCCGGAGAGTAACAGCTCCAGTCTCCCAGCCCGAACACCACCAGCTGTTTCGGCAATGGCAGGGGAAGCCAAGCCTGGAAACCCATCTGGCTGGACTGGCTGCAAGGGGAGGGAAGAAAAACGAGAGACACTAATCAAGGAGTAAAATAAAAGGTGAAAAAATACATGAAAACGCCTTGAAACACGTTTATGCCAGGGCGGAGTGAAAGGAGAGGGCTTGTGTCGTTTAAAGATGAAATCATGCACGGATGCAGTGAAGGAAGTAAGCAGTGGGAAGAGAGAGCCGCCAGGGGGTGCGCAGTCACGCGGGCAGCGGCAGCTCCAAAGACGAGGGCCAGGGCACTGCGTGCAGGTGCCCCCGGCCACGGGGGAGCCCAGCCGTGACAGGGACCGGCCGCGGCCGGGCCGGGCCGC
>VYZT01006121.1:59174-134044 GCA_013400735.1 Pomatostomus ruficeps | reverse complement strand
ATAGGAATTTAGGGAGCATGCGCAGGGAAGAAAGGTAAAAAGTTCTTGAGGAAGACGCCTTACTTCATCTGAGGAAGACCTTTACGTCATCATTAAGTGGCAGTGCGCAGGCGTATTGAGATGCTAATAACTTTTGGGCTAATTACCATACAAAGCGGGGACACACAATGAATATGCATAGCCACATTGTGTAATCCAATCCATATGTAACCTGTAACCAGATATATACCTAGCCGAATGCCACTGACAGCACGCATGCTTGTGGAGGAGTGATCTCCCATGCGTCTGGTACCAAATAAACATACCTACTCTATAAACTAAATTGGTTATAGAGTCTTTTCCGCGTATCAGGGGGAGCAGGGCCAGCTGCTCAGGCGTTCCGAAGCCTTGCCTTCGTACCAAATTAGCCTCTATGGAATTACAGAATTGATTAGGTTGAAAAAGGCCTCTGAGATTATCGAGAACAGCCAATGACCGAACTCCACCCTGTCAACGAGACATGGGCACTACACATCCAGTCTTTCCTTAAACACTTCCAGGGTGGTGACTCCACCACCTCCCCGGGCAGTCTATTCCAGTATCTAATCACCCTTTCTGTGAAGAAATTCCTTCTAGTGTCCAACATAAACCTCTCGGGCACAGTTTGAGACTATGTCCTCTTGTCCTGTCACTGGCTGCCTGGGAGAAGAGGCCAATTCCCACGTGGCTACAATTTCCTGTCAGGTAGTTGTAGAAAGTAATAAGGTCTCCCCCGAGCCTCCTGTTCTCCAGCCTAAACAACACCAGCTCCCTCAACCACTCCTCAAAGAACTTGTGCTCCAGACATTCACCATTTCTAGAGCCCAAGCCAAATGACCCTTTCCAGAGAGGGATAATTTGCTTGCTGATTCCTAAACAATGGTACCTGTACCGATTTCTTGTAGCCTTCATGAAAAAGAGCAGGTGTGAATCCTGCTTCTCTTACTCTGCAGTCAGGGCTCCTGTCAAAGGAAGGCAGGATAGTGGCAGATACTCCTTAAACAATAATTACATGTGTGTATGTGTGTATTACTACAGAGGCTCCACTGGGTAACTGATACCACCTGTATAACAATGAGTAGCTCTGCTAAGCTTAAAACTGCTGTTGATAATCAAACACTGCTAAAAGCAGAGATAGGACCTAGCAGCCAAAGCACAATATTCTCCATATTCACCTGTAACAGGGAAGAGTCACTTCCCTGGCACAGGCAACAAAGGTTGCTGCAAGGCCTTCACAGAGCACCTCAAGATCAGAGTATTTCTGCTGCAGCCCATCCACAAAAGTTACAGACAGGGGAAGGGGAGTGGCAGAGTGGGGGTAGATGGGAAGAACTAGTATGAAATTTTGCATCACTTCCCTGCATCCCTGCTGTTTTCCTAGTTTTCCTCTTGGCCATATGCCTGAGCCAAGCACAAGGATGAATAGTGAGTGCATGGTAATTAAGTAGCTGTAGCACTGTTTCACTTTGGTGGTCTTAAAATGCAATTAAACATCTTTAACTTAGCAGAATCACCTATCCTTTGGATCAACTTGGTTTATGATTGCTCCTACTCATCAATTAGTTTACAAAAGTGCTGCAAGGGAACATCTGACTAGAACAGAGAATTGAACCTCTGCAGCACTTGTCCTGACAAACTTAAAATGAGATAGATGAGAAAGGATGACTCTGGCTGCAGGCATCATTCCTCATTTTGACCAGCAAGAGCTTCTTTCAGGATATATAAATAGAGCCTTTGTAGTATGACAAAGCTTATGGGCAAAGCAGCTGTGAGGAGCTATGAAGGGCAAACACTTTTCTCTAGACAATTTAATGAGCATCTGGTAACTGGAGAGATATTTTTAAGTCCTCCAGATTGAAAGCTGCAGTAAAAAAGGAGCTCTGCAAATGGAGGTGGCAAGTACCAGTATGAAGAACTGGAGGGTAAAGTATTCAAACTCTACCATGTCCATTATATAAGCTTGGCTACTTGCTGGTTTCTCTACAATTCCTCAAGCATTCAGTACGATCTCAAGAAGAATATTCCAGAAAGTCATTTTAACAGACAAAAAATTTCCTGTCTGGAACCATCATCATGAGCTGACAATAGAACATTTTCCTAGCCATTTGCAATCAGAATCTCCTGTACACTGCAAAGTACATTTTGAGTATTTGCCTCTTCTTTGCTCCTAAAACTAACTGCATTCTTGTTTCGTTGGGAGGTTCTGTAATTGAATTTTTCATATCAAGATATTCACTTGCTTTAAACAGAAGAATAAGTTCTTGGTTGCATAGTGAAAATTTTATTTAAAGGGAGTAAGTTCCAATATATTATTACAAATCAACCACAACATATCAAATATAAACAATACAAACCAAGTGTAGAAGGAATGCAAGCACACTATAAATATAGCCTTCATATGTGCCTTTCACAAAGAGTCCAGTGCTGTATTTTGTTAAAATATCCTCTTCTCTACTTAAAACTTACCTCCTGGTGAGCACATGAAAAGCAAACAGTTGGTGCTGAGAACTCAATTTTGAAATCACAGGACATCAAAAATATTCACATCACATAGATAAGGACCGACAAATAACCATCACAGTTCACAAGAACATAGGTCTGAAAAAGGTTTGACCAGCTACAATGTGCTCCCCATCGAATGGCTTGGAGCTATGAGTGGAAAGCAGCCTGCTTCCCTCTGAGGACAGCAGTCCCCAGGGCATCCTGGAGGTTGCAGGGAAACCATCTCCAGCTATGTAATCATTTCCAAATGCAGCTCCTAAACATCAAGGTCATTACTTGGCAAGGCATCCTTAGCTCTGAGCTTTATGGCTGGCATCCTTGCTTCTTGCCCAAGGGACTTGACTCACCAGTCCAGATGGGTTTAAAACAGATAACCTTCACTGATGGATAAGAAAATTCTTCCTCTCTCCCTTCCCAATAAAGGCTACATTTAATGATGATTCTGAGAAAGCAACATCTAGAATCCAGAATGGAACCTAGAAAAGCCAAGGGGACTCAGATCTACCATCCACCTGGCCTGATGTGCCTTCAGCTGCAACAGCACCACAATTTCAGAATAAGTAGCCAGAGACTCTCTCCAGACAAATGTGGAATATCCCCACAGGAAACTCTCCTCCTTGCAATATACATTGGAACTCTGCTGTTTTATGTACCTTCTAAAACTTTATTTAATTGGTATTTACTGCAAATCAACTTTCTTAGATGAATGCCTTAGCATTTTGACTCCTGCTAAACTCCTGGCTTCCTTCACAGCCTAATTAGCAATGTATTTAACACAATCAGTTCCCAGTTTTTCCTTCTGCCAGTTGTGAAGTTCTCATTCATTTACATGACATTGTCACATCCAATATTTTCCCAGATATCAGAAAAGGAGAAATAGTCTTTTCTTTCACACTTGTAGAAATAAAAAAATTAAAAAACAAAACAAAACCAACAAAACAAAACAACAACAACAACAAAAGAAAACAACAAAAAAACCCCAACAAAAACCAAAACCAAACCAAACCAAACCAAAAAACCATAAAAACTTCATTGCTTTGGTCTCTCATCCAACCTCAATATGCATAAGCACACACCACTCACAATTCTGGATTTCAACAGTCTTTTTAGAGAAAATAATGAATGGCCATAAGAAACACTCTTCTGTGTCTGTCTAGCGTTCCTCTGGTCCTTAGGTTTAGTGTCAGCATTTCAAAAGGAGTATGAAGGCAAAAAACATATGGTGCCAGGAAATTCAAACACCATTGTACTACTCATCTTACAGCAACAAGGTGGTCTATGAACAGATTAGATCCCCAGGAACAGTCTAGAAGGGCTCTCCCTGCTTGATCTTCGCAAGTACCACCCCCTACCCAAATGGGCAGAGAAATAAGAAGGAATCTCTTGTATTAATGACACCTATGGTCCTTATTTCAAACATGCTCTTTGTTCCTAAGGCACCTTGTGATAAATCCTTTGTAGAATGGCTTTAATTGGGGTAGTGAGACAAGAAGGAAGAATATAAGCAGTGGGGATGAAAGTGAATTCATTTAGGGATTCATTCTCCACCCTAATTCCCCACAAGAATGACAAAATCTTTCAGCAACTAGACCTGTAGTAAGGTTTACGTCACACCCACCTCACCAGGTCCAGCACCGCAATAACTGATGGACCACAGGCCATAAATAGAGGTTAAACACACACACAGGTACAAGGAGACAAGCTGACACAGTGGAGCTACAAAGAAAGACATGGCTGCCTTCTAGACTCAGTGCGTAGTGACTCGATTTTCGTAGCTCCTGAAGTCAGGCAACCAAGCTCTTCCTCTTAATGCATTTTCACCTTACCTGTTCATGCATATTAAATGGATCCCAAGCATTAATTTGCTACAAGCCTATGTCTGACACCAGTAACCTTTCTTGAGAACATGTATTACAGGCCTCCAAAGAGTCTGAGTAAATGTAATCAGTACCAGCAGTGGTCCTTGATTTATGCAATTTTAACTCTCTGTTCTCAGTAAAACACATACATTTTAAACTCCTGCTGCTACATTACACCCAAAGCAAAAAAGAGAAAACAATGGAGACCTTATTACCTTCTCTGACATGAAAAATGTCCAACTGATTAGTACCATTATTATAACTAAACACTTATACAAGTATTATACAATTTTTATACAAGTTCTTTACTACAGGATTGTCATGTATCTCTGACTGAACATGTAAATTTTATTTAGATCTAAATTATATTCAAAACAAAATGGAAAACAATTTTGTGTTTTCACCACAAAAGCGAACCCAAAATGCAAAAGAAGCTTCTTCCTTGATTTAGCTTTCTGAATTTCTATACACAATTTAGAGGGAAAAGAAACACAAAATAAAAACCTATTTGAAATCTTTCTTCCACAGAAACAAAGAAGAAACTTTCCTTTCACAAGGATTAATTTCCCTCTCTGAAGTGCAACTGCATTTTAAATTTATTTTTCTTTCTTGACCCAAGGTCTAATTCCAAAGATCTCTATTTAAATAAGAAGGCTTTCCATAAGTTTTTCCAGCTAGCAGGATTGAATACAAATCCAGGAAATACACCAAAGTGAAAAAATTACCCATGCGAAATAAGATTATTTCTTTGAGAGAGCTATGGGTTTGGTACTGAACAGGAATGGCTGCTGTTAGCTAAAAAGCCAAGCTATTGGATTTATCAGAAAATTAATAAAGACTGTGTACCCTTCCAAAAAGGAGTTGTCACTTGGATAATAAATGCTATTTGAATACCTGAGAAACAACATACTTGTATAATGTGGAAATGTAAGAAAATTAACAAAAAGAGAAATTATCCTGTACAACTGTGAAGCTTTCCTGCAGATTAAATATTCCTAAAACTATCTTGAGTTCATAAGAGATACCAGGTATTTTTGGGAACCTTAAGCAGTGAAACAACACACACCAAATGCTTTCAGTTCCACTGCAGCAGGCGTGTCTGTGTGCAGGCTGCATTGGCAGACCAGGCACATACTCACTGGGATGACATTCCACATTCAATGCTGCTTTTGGGCTTAAGTCAAGGAGACCAGGTAGATGGATACAGTTCCAAAAGAGTGACCTGAGCCTTATTAGATTGGTCCACACTTCAGAAAGCAAGAACTGAACAGGTTTGCCATCAACAGTGCAATTTATCTTAACAAAAACCATTAACTAATGGCTTGAAAATTGGCACATATTATTTATGTCAGTGAGTGATCAAAACTGGTTGTAAGGCAGGCCTTATTTATTTTTTAAAACATGAAAAAATGTATTTCAAATCATATTATGAGCAACAGACAGAAGGGGGAAGTAGCTGCAAGCTACCAACAGGGAGGCCACAGGGTAGAGTTTTAAATGGAGATAACCCCCTAGCCTGCAACAAGCTGTGCAGCTGAGGATCAATAATTCTGGAATATCTCATGTAAATACAGGTCAGAGTTCCCTTCAACATAAATAAATCCTAATTAGAAAGAGGAGCACGTGCCAAATAGTGCATCATATGTTCACCAGCACATACACATTGGGTTCTGCAGGCCTCACAGCCAAGGACAACAGCAGTCATTGAGTGGGGCAATGCTGACACTGTGGTCAGACTGAAGGGTCCATTCCATCTTCTTCTGTTTAGTGCCTAGTGTGACAGTGTGCTCTCCCCTCTCACTTCTGCTTGAGCAATAGCCAGCCACCAGTAGTGGTCAGGAGGACTGTATCTGGCTTAATTTGGACTCTGAGAAAACAGATAAGAACACAATAGTTAAGGGCCATAAGTCTTGCTCAACCGCTAAGGGCCAGTTGGGCACAAAGAAACCCAAAATACAGCCTGTATGGAAATATGACTGTAAGTCAATCATCTTACTCTAAATAGTGGGCAGCCCAGGGCCTGTTACCCTCTCCTGCATGGCAGTAGGTTGTGCACCAGGATCTCCACTCGACTAGGGATACCTCTTAGGGTTAATTTCTTGAGGCTGAGAGATTTCTTGCTAAGGAATTCTTGCCAAGTGATTAATAGCATGCAAAACTTTGAAATCTTAGCTAAGTGAGACACACAATTGACTGTGAACATAATCCTTTAGATGTAAACTGCTGGCCTAGTCTGGGACTAAGTCTGGATCCAGCCACAGCTAAATTCCCCTCAAGAAAGGAGTTTAAAAAGTAAGGGGGTTCTTTCTGAACCTCGTGACTCAGCAGACCTGACCGTTTTGTCTGACCCTGTCCTCTATGCAGTAAACAATTAAATGTACCTTGCCATCAAACCTTGTTAAACTGTTGTCACATTTACTCATAGAATTGCTTGGATTGGAAGAGGACCTTGAAGATCATCTAGTTCCAACCACTCTCCCATGGGCAGGAACACCTTCAACTAGACCAGGCTGCTGTACCTGCAGGGCTGTGTGGGAGACAGGTTACACGTGCTGGGGTGCTGTACCTGTAGGCTGTGTGTGCAGGAGATGGGTTACACCTGGTTCACAGCACTGACTTGAGTGCAGCATACCTGGTGAGGAGGGAGAGGGGATGGGTTTGGAAGCTGTGAGAACAGCCTTTAGAACATCTGGGGAGAACTGGGCATGCTCCAGTCACTGCTGCAGGTAGTGCTCCATGAGGCACAGAGGTACTGTACTCCATAAATGACGGAGTCGTCGCACATTGCATGCACGTCAGTCAGTTCTGATGTTCCTGGCACGGCCCTGCCTTACAGTCCTTGTCTGTCGAAGTATTTTGTACCATATGTGTGTGAGCTGACTGACATGACTGATGCCTGCTGTCTGAATGATGCTTCATGAATCTCTTTGTCACTTTTTTAATCAGTAACTTTCATTATCCACAAACCAATACTTTAAAAAGGGTGGGGGAGTAAAATCCCCAAACATACTTGCTTGCGATTTGCTTTTCTAACTCAACTCTCCTTTAAACCAGAAGTTGTTACGAAAGGATACTGGCAATTGCAGAATGTGATGGGTAACTCAGGTGGCCTGAGCTGCAGAAGTGCCCTCAACACTCAACTGCTACTGCTGGGTTTGGTCATCATCTTTTTAAGGAATTATTTTACTATATTGGTATGAATACTTGTGCAAAATATAATTAAATGTTACCATGTTTAGAGCGTTTCTAGAGGTTTCAATAACTCGGATTTTATTAGAAATGACAATTTCAATAAACTTTTAATGAAATGTTTATTTCCTTTATAAAACATCCCATGAAAAAATCTCATTTCTTAAAACAGTTATTTAAACACTTTTCTAGGTCTGAAGGCCTAAAGAGCCTGGGGTTTATTGAGAATTTTTGAAGTTTCTGTCTGACTGTGAATTATTGCACTTCCCCAGACTTTCCTGCTTCACATCAGCTGTTACAGTGTGTATCTGAAGGATAGAGACCATAATTTGTAAGGATATAGACCCTTTTCCCTCTTTCTCATAAGACCCATTGAAGCTGGAAAAGAAGTACAGTCCCATCTCCTGACAATTTGGGACAGTTAATTCCAGCATTAACCTTATTTTCAGAGACTGGCTTGTGTTGTTAAAGCATTTACTAAATAAACTTGCCATTTTCCTGTTGTTGGTATCTTTTACTTCCTACATCATCTGAAGAAAATTATTAGTCTGATCCTCTACTGTAAGATTCTACCTGATGCAGTCTTTTAGGTAATGGAACTAAGTGAAATTCCATAAACTTGTGACAACTTGGAGTTCACAGATTGACTTAAGCTTGTACCCACTTTTAAAGCAACACTTCCATGACAAGCATTGAGTGATGAACAAAAGTATTTTTTCCAAATTAACAACATAAAAAAAAATAATGTAAGGAACAATCTCATGAAATCTCTAAGAAAAATGTAATTTCTATTTTTTATTTCCTCTAACAGTCCTGCAGAGCTTCACTACTGAGCTTCAACACCATCAAGTTTTCCCAGAGCCTGCAGAACAGACTGAAGAACTCTGGCAGTACTGACCACACATGTGTGTGGCTGATCTTACTGCTCTGGGACATGATCAACTGCTGTATTTTATGTGCAACCTTCCTTCTGGCATTGGCCCATAGAGTTTTCTGTGTGATCATAAATAGTTTTAAGGTGTTTTCCAAAGACTCGGTACAAAAGATTCATAGAATCATAGAGTTTGTTGAGTTGGAAGGCACTCATCTCGATCATTGAGTCCAGCTCCTGTCCCAGGACACCCCAAGAATCACAGCATGTGCCTGAGAGTGTTGTCCAAATACTTCTTTAACTCTGTCAGGCTTGGGCTGTGACCACTTCCCTAGGGAGCCTGTTCCAGTGCTCAACCACCCTCTGGGTGAAAAACCTTTTCCTTATACCCAAACTAAACCTCCCCTGACTCAGCTTCAGTCCTGTCACTGGTCACAAGATTGAAGAGATCAGTGTCTGCCCCTTCTTCTCCCGGCTGAACAGATCAAGTGACCTCAGCCGCTCCTCACATGGCTTCCCCTCCAGACCTTTCACTCTCCTTGTGGCCCTCCTTTGGATGGTCTTTAATGGCTTAATGTCTTTTTTATATTGTGGTCCCCAAAACTGCCCCCAGGGCTCGAGGTGAAGCCGCCCTAGTTCAGAGCAGAGCGGGACAATCCCCTCCCTTGCCCGGCTGGCAATGCTGTGCCTGATGCCCCCAGGACACAGCTGGCCCTCCTGACTGCCAGGGCACTGCTGGCTCATGTTCAATTTGTCATTGATCAGGACTCCCTGATCCCTTTCTGCAGTGCTGCTCTCCAGCCTCTCATTCCCTAATCTATACACAACACATCAACTATGAAATCTTGTTAGACTGTTGTTTTATATCAGCAAACATACTACTACTTCTCTGTTAGAAGTGAAGTGTGTCACTCCATCAGCATATCTATTGCTGATGTCTTAATAGACACAGGATAAAAAACCTCAAACACCTTACCTAAATTACTCAGGCCTGATTCAAGTGCTGTAGAAAGGCCACAGGATGGTTCCTCATTTTATCCAAGAGAGGTTAAAGGAAGAAATAGCCCTCTCCAAGCTGCTAAATGAAAGAGCATCTTGCTCTGACAGATACCAAGCCCCACAGTTCTGCCTCCCTGTGCCTGACCTGCTTGGATAGGGCAGCTTTGCCGTTCCCCCCTATCCCAGTGCACACAATCTCTCTTATGAGGAAGGTGGCTGTTTTCTCCCAATCTCAGGACCTAAAGCAGCAACAGCTCTGCTCCTTGCCCACTCCCCAGAAAGCCACTGTGCTCCAAGCAGTGCTCTTTCAATTTCCATTCATTCTGCTCCCAGCTTGGGCTGCTCTACTGAAGACTGACTGCTCCCTCTCTTACCATTTTGACCTACTAAGTGCTCTGGGGCAGCGAATCAGTAAGCAGAGATAGTTAAAAGTAAGATCTTGAATGTGGAGCAAATTGCACAGCATTACAATATACCCTTAATAGGAAATATGCAGCCCTCCTATGAGAGCAAAATCTTTGGCTTTAACTACCCCAAATAATTTTGTCCATCATTTCCTCTCAACAGAAGTAATGGACCAAGTAGAGGTGCTTTACCTGGACAACTCAAAAATAAAACTCAGAACTTTTCTAGTATCACCATGAAAAGTCATTTTGTGTCTCTGCAAAGAGGTACCAAAATGTAAATACCGCAGTATTCTTAGAAAAGAGAATGATTTCAAGTTAAAAGTATTAAAATAAACAACATTTACAAATAAACATGTTTTAAAATTCATCTCTGATGGATTAACTTCTCCTCAACTCAGCCACTACTTAAGCAGAAGGTGGTAACTAATACCATCACTAGTCACCAAAACATGCCAAGGAACTTCGTAACAATACCTTTGCCACAACAATAGCAGCTGACAAACTGCATTTCTCTGAGAGCCTTTTCCTTGCTACATATGGTTGCAATATCAGTGAACCAACATGCTGCTACTAAGAAGCATTTCCTGTATAATTATTCGTTGTATTCCAACTATTTCGTATTCATTCAGCATGGCAGTAAGTAATGTCTTCTGCTTCACATCTGGATTACAGAAAAAACTTTTAGTAATCACTGAGGTTTTAATCATCTATATATGCCTACATTCAACAGATACAACATCCAATTCTTAATCTGTAGGAAAGCATTCTTGTGGACTATGAGCTGTGCACCCCACTCCCACCCCCTGTTCAAACATAGGCTGTGACTGCTATTTGGGGGCCCACCTGTTGTAGCATTGCCAAGCCACTGCAGCACAGGCTGCTGCTGGGCAGCTGCACTCCCACCCACTCCGTGAGTGAAGGAGGCACTTACTGCTGGTGACCGTAGTGATGGGAGGTGATGGGGTTACCCTGGCCAAGTGACAAGCCAGCTGTGCTTCTGGCTCACTGAAGCTAACAGCTGCCCTCTAGTGATGCAGATGCAGCAGGAGAGTTGGAAAAGTTATTCACAAAATACTAACAGATTATTTTCACTTCATTTTGTACCAGCACAACAGATCAGAACCACAATCACCTGAACCTGGCTTCTGGGCAATTGCCAGCTGTGACATGAAGGCCTAGCCCAATGCCTGCATGGAGCAGACCTCCAGAAGTTTTTAGAGCAAGAGCAGCTGCCTGGAAACAACCAGACAGTCATAACTACCTTTCTCCCCTGGGACAGTGGGGAAGAAGGGTGTGGGGAGAAACCAGTTCATGTCCGAAGAAGAGCTGGTAGAATTGCGCCTTGATTCTGTCACACAGCAGCGCCCGTCAGGTGGTACCCGGGCTGGGTGGCAGCCTGCTACACTCACCATCACCTGCCTGCCATCCTTGCCCCTTCCCTCTTCTTCAGCTGGTGTAGTAGACGTGAAAGAACAGAGTCTTATTGCGGAGCAGGGAGTACGAGTTATCGAATTTCAGCAGGTAGATGCCCTCGCCCGGGTACTTATGACTGCCTGCCTGCACCTCCCGATGGCTGTTCCTCCGATACACAGGCATGATCTCTCCGTAGCGGTTCCGCAAATAGCTTTTGGAGCCCCGCTCCACATCACCTACAGGGGACAGTCCTGAAGGGAGAGAGGAGACAAGTAAGTAGGCCGGAACTAGTTAAGCCACTACATAATCCAGAAAAAGATCAACAAGACCAGAATGCAACACAGACATGCAGCTATATAGAAGGCTAACTGTGATAGCATTACCCAGAGCATCTCCTCTGATCTTTCTGCAACTAATTCCCACAAAGTCCAGTGTTCCCTATCATAACAAAGGTCACACCAAGAACCTGTTCTCTTGGGAATACTGATGGAACAGTATTTACCAGCCTGCCAGCTCAGTCTCCTCTCTTTTTAGCTTACCTTTTAGATACCTCACTACACACAACAGCAGTCCCATGATATAGACTTGAAGGAAATGAGAGGCAGTAAAGCTCTTAGCTGTTACCTTACAGTGTATGTGTCCTCAATTCACTTCTCCAAGAAGATTCCTCATACAGGAACCTACCCCTGTTTACAGGGCCTGCAAAATTCAGACACCAACCTCCCAGCTACACTGGTCACACATACACAGAAGCCACAGAACAGGCAACATTGCTGTGTGTTTCCCAAGTACAGTGACACAGGTAGCAACACTTCAAACACTCAGAAGGAGCTACTGATGTACTGGGGAAAAAAGGAAAACAAGAAAAAAACAATAACCAAGAAAAAAAAACACCAAACAAACAAACAGAAAAAAAACCCAACCAAAAAACCCTCACAAAATAAAACGAACAAAACAAAACAAAAAACCCAATTAAACAAACCAAATAAACAAACCACCCCAAAACAAAATCTTTTTCTCTCCAATCACCACCAGAAATTTCTCAGCCTGAGAGTCTAAGAAAAACAGTCAGGTTAAAATCTCAGACTTTAATCTTTTTATAAGACAGAAGTTGACTGACTGAATTTTGATTTTATTTTTCAATGTGTTCAGTTTTAAGAATGCTCCTGGAGAGGACAGCCATTGACATATGCTGAAGCAGGAAGGGCCAAATGCTTTCTTATCACTCTAACCAAGAACCCAAAAGGCTGCAGAGATGGCAAATGGGCTGACTAAACAAAGTAGATGAAAATTACAGCATGTGACAGATACTCTCAGCATCATGGCAACAAGCACCACAAATTAACCTTTATAAGATCTGCACTAACCTTCAATTTCCTCGTCCTCCTCTTCATCCTCCTCATCACTGGATTCACTGACCTGAACAGTAATGGCAGTGCTAGTAACTGTGGTCCAGTCAAAATAGACTCCAAACCCAATGTCGTAGTCATCCGTAGCAAACTCCCAGCAAATGCATTTCCCATCAGGATGGGTTGGCACACGGATTGTCACCACCTCGCCTCGCTTCACCACCATCCGGCCATTCTTCTCCTTTCCCATCTTGGCCTTGAATTCCTTCATTTTCTCAGTGGTCCACATGGTGGGTGCAGCCAGAGGGGGAGGCTGAGCTGAGACAAGGGAAAATATCACAGGCTTACATGACTTTTCACTGCTGACAAACTGTTACCTGGAAACAGTGAAGCTATTTCTGATAAGGGGTCTGCATTCTGGGGCCTGCTCCCAGAAGCTCCAGATGTGAAGTTTTTCCACTCACTAGCCAGGAGCCCAAATTTCCAGCAGGAATTAGAAGCGTCTCCAGGACAGTCTCTGCTCTTGTAGCCAGGGTGGGCACTTAAAAAACTGTTGTACAAACAGGAGTTCTGCCTTCAGGACTCACCTTTCCTCTGCTCCCCAAGGAGGTCTGCAGTCTCCAGCTCAGCTGAAAGGATATCCACAGCACCAGTGTGATCTGACTGAATCATGACTATATCCCCTACTCCCTGAGGTACATGGTAGTTGGTTACCCGAACAACAGGTTCCTGCACAAAGCATGTAAAAAACATTGTCACAAAGACCATCCTGGCTAAAAAGTCTCTGCCTGGATTTGAAACAACTCATTAGTAATTCAGGCATCTTTATGAAACCAAGTCAGACCTGCAGAAGCTTCTATTATTCATGTAGGCTAGCTCTGAGACACTTCTCAGCATTGTTTCCCCCAATGCACCAAAGTCACGAACTTTGAAGTCAAATGCTGCATTAGTGTCACAAATTACACTCCCTTTGGCCTCCCCAGGAGTCCCTGGGCAGGCACATTTTTGCACTTGCCTCAGATTTGTCACCCCTTAACAAAGCAACAGTCTTATAGATTCAGCTGACTATTCTTGGAAAGAATTCCCAACACACAATCTCTCTAGGGAGAGCCTTTCAGATTTTTGTGCATCTAGACTACAGCTACAATCAAACTGTCATTGCTGCATCCTAGTTAAAAGTCCATCTGGTTTGTTAGGGCCTCTCTCCTCATATATGCAAACTCACAGGTCCTGAACTTGGTGTCACTTGCACAGGTTCTCCTGACTCTGTCTGTAAGGCAAACAAATGGGCTGCTCACAAGAAGAAATAAGGACTTTCAGTTCCCTCTTCCATAAATCTGCAATAATGGAATTTCCAGAAGTACCAGATAAGAGCAGAAGGTGAGAATTACCTTGAAGCATAAGTGAGCAAGGAAGCAAGGACTAGCTGAAGACAAAAAAGGGATTTTGCAATACCATTTATCTCCCACTGATGTATAGGAAAAAAATGTAACAATCTATGTTAATACGACTTTTCTCTTAACACAACCATTAGAGCCTCAATCCCATTGCAGTAAGCACAGCAGTAGGGCGGGAAAACTGTTGCTACATTTCTTTCTTTGTTCTCAGACACAAGAAACATACATCTACCTTTCTGAGGGACTGGATTTGGTCAGGCAGCTTCTCTTCTAGTTCAGCCACTTTCTGGTCCTCCAGAGTGCCAGCTTCTTCCTTCGAATACTCTGTCGTGCCCACACTCAGGTGCGCCCCGATCTGTGACCTTTCGGAGGAAGAGAGCAGTACAATTCAACACTGGCACCCACGGCACAGCCAACAGAGGAATCACTGCTCTGGAACTCAAATTCAAATGAACCAAAGGAACAAGCTTCTCTGGTCAGCACCTGCCAACTGGACAAAGAACCTCTGCCCACCCCACTCCTGCCATCTCTGCATGACTGCCTTCCATGTGAGCCAGGGGGAGCAACTTCAGTGAGATACTCCGTATCCACCCCACTTTAGATGGCACAGCATGCCTGCTCACCAACACTATACTAAGGACAGGTATCAGTAGCAACTTTTCTGCCCAAGAAAGGACAACTTCTTTTATGCCATCTGCTGCATGGCATCCACTTGTACTCCATCAGAGGTCAAGTGGATCAGTGAAAGAGTTCAGAACAATTTTGACAGCCACCCTGAGAATGCCATCTATTTAAGTGGCCCATTATGCCTTTCCTACTAGCAATCCCAACAGATGCAGGGAGCACCCAGGTGTCTCTCTGCCATATTAAATACACTTCACAGATAAGCAAGCCGTAAGACATACAACGGGCAGCACAATATCTTAAGAAAAGAGGTCCACATACTGCACTGTAACAAAAGAAAATGGACATGCTAAAACAATAAGAATGGTACATAGCAGGAAAAGAATGGGCAAGAAAGGAAACGTCTTTGGCATTTATTCTCTGTTGAGGGTTTTCTTTGAAATCATATTGAAAAAAATTGCTATATGTTATCTATAGCTGGACTTATCATCCCAAATGAACTCAGAGAGATGCCAGAAGAATGTCCTTTGTAATGCTCTCATTACTTATGTGAAACTTCCACGAGAACTGACCTAGTTATAAATAAGAACAGAAACATTTGCGCTTTTGAAAATCAAAACCTTCTCACAGCGCTATAAAACCAATGTCAACTGCCTTGCTCTAAAGGATCACAAACATGAGAACACAGCATTAATGGAAAAAATATGCATTTCTTCAAATGTCTCCTTTCAGAAATGAGAAATATTCTCACTAGCAAGGCAGCAGACTATCAATATAGTTTGGAATAATGAAAAATAAAATAAAATATACATGGCTCAATTAAGACACATTCTGCATCCACAGAAACAACTTGAATAGGGCAAATGTGGCTTTTGTTTTCAAATCGTTACTCCTATGGCACTACAGAATCTATTCAGAAACAAAGCCGTTTTTTACTCCTTTCCTAGAACTGATACGATAGACCACAAGGTCTGTAAGAAAAACTCAAACGAGATGAATAGTAGATTCACAAAATGGCAGCAGATGGACAACATAAGAAGGACACTTGGTGGGAACAATTTTTTAAAGGAAGAATTCTTGGACTTCTATGCTATCATTTTCCAGCCCAATTGCATTTTAGTTTAGCAGCTGCATGAACACACCTAGATGGGCTATTTGGTCATTTGCTACCATAGGTGCACACATCTGCTCAAAAAGCTCTCCATCAACACAGGAGCTTACAGCTTGGCAATTTTTTCCTCTACATGGCACTGATACCTAAGAGTCTCACTAAAAGATGAGGAAGAGCTACACAAGCTTTACAAGCAGACTTACAGAGTTCATCTAATTCCTCCTCACACAAACCTTTTGGACCATCTTCATCCCTTTCAAAGAAGATCTAAATTAAGACAAATTTAATAGGCAATGTCTACAAGTATCCATCTTCTACTCTGGCCATTTTGCTCACAGTCTCTATTAATCTCTTTCAAGAAAATTAGAGGATATAATAGAAAGATGAAAAAACTCATTTATAGTCAGGAAGGCTGATAGAGATGTCAGTAGCATCCAACCAAGACGGCATCAAACTGCTGTTTTAGTAAGAAGGGTATTTTGATGTGCATTTTTTTCCCCTGGATTTTTGTATCTTTTTGAAGAAGTTGTGGTTTACCTACTATAATTAACTCACATATTTCTGAAATTGTATCCTGTGCAACAAATGTATAATGGCAAATGAAACTTCACTGCATAGTATTAGTGCCTGTAACCAATGAAATTACTTGGCCACAAACACCACATGCCAAACAGATACCAACAAGCCAAACATCTCATAACAGGGTTGATCAGCAGCAATAATGGAGAGACGCAAAAAACAAACAATGAAGAAAAAAACCAAAACATTGTGAAGAAAATAGTAAAAGGTATTTTCTTGTACAGCTTCCACCAGATTTATAGACAGTGGGCATGCTCAATTATTAAAGTATCCTTCAGACAGGATATAGAAAATTTTCCCCAGAAAACGTACTAGCTGTTATAATGGATTATAAAATCTTACAGGGTTCCTTTCAAGCTGAATGATTCTGTGATTTGAATAGCTGAGTCATGAACTACACTTCATGAGCTTTAAAACAACCTTAAAGCCTGTAAGAACAGGCCCTCCTGTACTGATTCCGGTATATACTGTCCCTAAGCAGACAATTCAGTCTCCAGCCCCTTCTTTCTACATGCACAGAACAAACTGCCACACGGAAGAGGTCACAGGAGTGAAACAGACTGTCATGCATGTGGGCCACAACACACAAAAAAGTTTTCCTACCCGCTCTGTGAAGTAGTGGACTCCAAAGAATCAACTAGCTGATCTGTAGGCTCTGTCTTTTGGGCTGAGTCTTCATTTTCTAACAACAAACAATACACAAAGAGAAGGTGGAATAAATGTTGATGTTTATAATACACTGACAGGAGAAAAAAGCTGCAGCCGGCACCCAAATGCTGACAAGGTCACACGGCTGTGGAACAAAGAACTGTGCCAACCAGTTTTTCATGTTATGAGCTGTAACCAGAACCTTGCGGAACAAAGACTTTTAACGGCCTCAACTCTAGGAAAGGGAGAACAAAAACCTATGCACGTTTGTGGTGTAAAGCCATTCTCAGAAGCAGGGTTCATTCAGGAACTACTAATCCTAGCTTTAGAAGGATAGAACAAGGCCAAATTTCATGATGTAAAGCTGAGCTGACAAAGCCCTGGAAAAAGCAATCATGCAGCAGTTCACAAAGGGCACTGACGAGATGGAAATTCCCAGGGCAGTGCTAACAGGACCGCCTACAAAGTTGGCTCCTGGTGTTCCCCGAGTCTCCTGAACTCAGGGAAAGCTCTGTCCCCACAGGACTGCGGTACGCGCTCCACAGCCCTGCGCTCCGACCGCATTAAGGCAGTGAACAGGGCACGGACAAGTTCCAGCTTTTGCAGGTCGCTGATGCCGCTTGGAGCCGCTGGCCATTCCCAAGAGCCGGGGCGGGAAGGAGGCAGCTCCAACCCAGGGGCACGCAGCCCAGCTCCTGACGGGGCCTCTCTCACCGGGGAAAGCACAAACCTCCATCGATCCTCGCTCTTCCCACTGCACCGGGAGGAACTCTCGCCGCAGTTCCAGGCGCCCGAGCGGCAGGTGAGCAGGTGAGTCGCACAGCTCGCCCTTCTCCGCACAGCCCCGGCACAGCGGCACCGCGCGCGGCGCCCGGGGCGCTGCTCTCCGCAGCGGGCACGGCACTGCCACCGAAGAGAGCTGCCACTGCGGAAACACGGCTTCTCCAGCAGAAACGAGCAAATCCACCCCGCAAAGGAAACTCTCCCCGTAAGGCCAACGCTAAACATGCGCCCGCGGGCTGCCCCCTGCCCTGCCCGTACCTGCGGGGCCCGGCGGCGCGGAGTCGCTGCACGGGGCCTCGGAGCGGGAGGCGGCGGCGGAGACCGCGTCCGACATGGGCACGGCTCGGCGGGCGGCCGGAAACACCCGAGCGGGGCGGCCGGAAACACCCGAGCGGGGGGGCGGAAACACTCGAGCGGGTGCGTGTGAGCCGGGCCGCAGGGAGATGGTGGCGCCTCGGTGCTCATCCCTCAGCCTCCTCCCCGACAACGCAGCCAATCAACATTTAGTTCTGCAGAGCCGCGGGACGCGGGCGGCACTGCAGGCTGACAGCAGGGAGGGAGTGGCGGAAGGGAGAACGGGGAGCACCTCCAGGAAGTGATGGTTGCCGAGGCAACGGGGTCCCGGAAAGACGCGTTGCCGTGGTGGCCTGGGGCTGGAGCCGATGGAGCCGCGCCCGGGTCCCACGGGGCCTGGGGTGGCTGAAGGGCCGCGGCATGAGCCCGAGGGCGCGGAGGCACCGCGGTCCGTCTGCCCCTTCCTGACCTGGAGCGCTGAGGAGGTGGCTGAGTGGGTGGTGCAGCTCGGCTTCCCCCAGTACGAGGTGCGGGGCTGCCGGCCCGGGCGGGAAACTCCCGCCGTCGGCGCCGCCTGGACCGGTGGCCCTGAACTTGGTGTGTATGTGAGCGTGTGCATGTGTGAGCGGCAGGGGGGACGGTAGTGGCAGAGGGCGACCCGCCTTTTCCTCCGCTTCCCTGCCCAGGAATGCTTCAGGGCCAACGGCATCACCGGCCGCCGCCTCATCCTCGCGAACTGCTCCAACCTGCCCGCCATGGGCGTCACGGACTTCGGCCACATGCAGGTGCGCCCGGCTGCGCGTCCCGGAGCTCCCTCCGCAGCCCGTCGGCGCCCAGCGCTGACCCTGCCTGCTGGCCGGCAGGCTGGGCTATGGCCGGTGTGCCCGATCAGAGCGCTGAGCCAAGGCGTGAGCCTGAAACCGGACAGCCAAATTTATACAAACAGTCACAGTTTTAGAGTATAGGTCTATTCAGGTGTAGGTCTTTAGCTGGCTGCAGATCTAGGCCTTCTTCTCTGGGGCATCATAAGTGCTTGGCCTTTCTTTAAGCTTAGGTTGCCCCTCTGGCCCCATAAAATTGCTTAGCAAGATGCATGCACCCTCAGAATTTCTTTCAATTCATTTTCCACTTACTAATTTGTAGAACTTCTGAAAATCTACTTAGATTTAACCAGCAGCAATTGAACCACTGATCTCAAGCAGCAAAAGGGCCACATGTCATTATTTCCTTGTTTTACACTTTGCTGGACACAAACAGGAGCTCTGTCTCTTCCTCATTTTTGAACATGTAATTGGTCTTTTTTCTTTCAAACCTACATATTTTCTTTAACAAACACTGATAGATAAGGCTGAATTTCAGGGCTAAAGTCTGGCCTTCCAAAGCTTCCTCCAAGTTCAGAAAATCAACAAGTTGATTTTAATTTCATTACCTTCTTTCCCTTCCCTAGTGGAAACCATAAAGGGACTTGGGGCTGCATTTACAGAGCCAAATCATCTGTTTTGCATCATAATTTGAAATTGCTTTCACCAGAAGACACAGGTAGAAGTTCAAACCAGGAAGAGAGAAGAAGCTTTATGTTCCAGTGGCTAGAGTACTTAACACTGTTTGTTTTATTCTGCAGTACCAAAATGCAATTTCATCACAGTTCTGTCTGGTTGCACAATCTTAACTCTTTGTTTGAAACTAAACATGCCACCAAAAACATTAACTAGTGCCATGACTTTGCCTGTTGTTTTGAGAGAAAGGCATCAGTTGACACAAAGTTTTTCAGACAGCAACCCTTCATTAATATTTCTGGTACAAGCAGATAGAGACTCTAAAGTCATTTGTGCTTTCCAAAAGTGGCAAGAATTTTATAGGCTTTGTAACCCTCACCCTCATATTGGGATATAGGGATGATGTATGGTGTTAGTTCAACTGCTGAGTAATACTAGGCCGTGGGTTAGAGATATCAACTGTAACCCATTCTTCCTTTAGGTAAGTCATAGACAGCCAGGACACTGCCACAAGCTTGGAAATGAGACTGTGTCAGTAATGTTTTCTAAAGCTTGCAAGTAAATTGGGAACATCTCATAGACTTCAGTGGAACCTAGATGTTCTCAAAAGTCATGCCCTATCCTGCCAGTTATTTGTGTTTTAAAGAACTTTAATCTGATATAATCCAAGCATGCAGAGCTCTGCAGGATGTGGCCTTTCGGGTCTTTCAGGAAGTGTGTACTAGAATAGGTCAAAAGTTAAAGCCACAATTTCCCAACAAGAAATATAAACAAAAGCCTGTGAGGAGTCAAAACTGATACAGTTGCTATAGAAATAAGAGTGATAGCATCAGCACAGTGAGATGGAAACTGTTTGCAGTTTAGGGGAAATGGCAGTTTGGTAGAGAACTACATAGCTAATTATGTGGAAGCTATGCAGCATGGACAAGTGACGTTACTGCTGGTTTTAACCCCACTGTAATGGTATTTTAAATATCAAAACCACTCAAGATACAAGTCTGGTGTTCTTTTGTTATCACAAAAAGTAGAGTACTACTCTTCAGAGTCAAGCTAAACTTGGGGGAAACTTTTGAGCAAATACTATGGAAAATCAGTAAAACCTTGCAAATTGTATTTTGAAGCTTCGGTCAAATTAGATGGTTAAATTCTCAGAAGTTGCTTCAAAAACAGTGGCAAGGCTCTGGTCACTCACAGTTCCAGGTCCAGCTGGCTCAAACAACCATACACTCATAATTTTCTAAATAAGCAATATGACTTTTTGCTAATTACTTTGTACACCTTTGTGTAGATTGTCATTTGCATTACAACTTAAGAAACAGCAATGATTTTGCACTAAGTGGAAGAGACTGCAGTTCATTCACCCATATCTTGTTTGTTCTTGAAGTGCAAAGAGGAAAACAGAGCTATATTTATACCACTAAGAGACCAGATGTGATGCCATCCCTGGCAGTAAATCTGGAGAGAAAGCAATCTACACTGCTTTTACAGTGTCACGTAGTGCTTATAGGTTCAGATCCCCTTTGTGTTGCAACTTCAAGCATGAAACTATACCAAAATTCAGAATATCACTTCTTTTTCCTGCTGCTCTGACATGGAATGGATAGTTTTAGTTGTTGCCCTGTTGTCTTGGTTTGAGAACTGAGAATTTCTGGTGTTTTGTCTTGTATTTCAGGAAATTTCACAACATGTGCGAGAGCTGCTGGGGATTGAGGAGCCTCTCTTCAGCAGATCCATTGCTCTCCCATACAGAGACAATATGGGTCTCTTCCTAGAGAGAAAGGCACCAACAGGAAAGAAAGCAGATGCCCTCACTTTCTCACAGTTTATCCAAAAAGCAGGACTGGAGCCCTATACTACAGTTCCTTCTTTGCAAGAATCCCAGACCATGGTAGGAGTGGATGCTCTCCCTGCATCGCAGGATGTGCAGAGGCAGAATTAGAGACTTGTGCTGCACTTTGGCCTTTGTAAGAAGCCCAGCACCACAGCAGACTGTACCCTTATTGCCTTGCAGATTGTTCAAGGAGGTACAGTTCAACCTTTCCACAATTATAAAAAAGGCCACTGCAGCTCTTAGACATTTGATTATACCAAACCCATTCCCACATTGCCTCTTTTCTGCAATCCTTCATTTGCTTACAGGAACCAAGTGTAATAGAGATCAGACTGTCCCATTGTCTGTCTTTCACTTCTGCTTCACAGTCGATTAAAAAAGACCAAAAAACAATCATAGACATATTTTAAGCACAAGTGATTGATAAGAATTTCCCAGATGCTCAAGTGAATAGATTTCTCCCAGGCTTCAGTGTCTGCAGACTGGGCTTGCTCTGAAGCCCAGATGTAAGATAAATGGCATATACAGTATCTGGTGTACAGGTGTGGTGACAGCCGCTGTCAGCAATCGTAATTAAGCAAGGGATCTAGGTGCAACATGCATAACTAATCCTTGGCCTCACCACAGAGGCAAAACCAAGCAGGCAGTGTTTTTTCATGGTAAATAGTACTGAAGCACATGATAGATGGTGGTAGAAAGTATAAAAGGATACTGAACTAGAGAATTTAGGGAATAAAAATTGTTTTGTCCTGGGTGTATTTGGACAGAGTATCCAGTTACCTCCTTTTTTCCTTGAAGGACGTATCACATAGTCTGTGGTGGTGAGGGTGGGATGCATTATCACCAGCAAGGAAGTAGAAGTAAGTGCTGATGAAAGCCTGGCTCAACAGAAAGAACGCTTCTGACTAAATGATTAGTATGTTGTCTGGATTCAATGGCTTTCTTGAGGTGCCCCATGGGAAATAAAAAAATACAACAAATACTGGGCCAGATCCTATTTAGTTTGTTACACTGAAGCTGTAGCCACTACAAAATAACTGTAATTTGGTTTTGTAATTCAGTTTTGTATTGAAGCTGCAGTAGAAACAGAGTAAAACTGAAGCAGTTCATAGGCCAAGAAGACTACGTAATAAGCAAATTCAGACAAAATAAATAGAAAAAGCAGGGGATAAGCAAGTTTGCTGAGCAGTGTAGAGAGTGAAACTTGTAGAAGAAAATTTGTACATAAGGTTATTGGCTGGAATAGTTTAAAGAGTCTGAGAGTTAACAGTGCTGGTTCTTGCACTGCTTAGTCCCATGAGGGGGCTGGGATGAGATCTCAGCAAAGTATTCGTCACGGACTTCATTATCATTTATGAGGATTTAGAATCATACTCAGCAGTTTTCTCTGAAATTTCTGAGAAACTGTTGGAAGCAGCTGTGGAGAATGAAGACTTGTCATCCAATATCACACTAGGCTCCACTACAGGTGAAGTGAGAGATATCTTGGTGCTGACCAGCCCACACTGCTTTGTAGGCCAGTCTCCAGAGGGTGCCTGGTACAGTAGAGCACCAGGCATGAGATGGCATCAGACAAGCTCTCTTTTCTAGCAGCTGGCTAGAGAGAGACTTTCTCAGTGGCACAGCTGTCAGGTCAAACCAGGGGAAAGTTCTGGGAAGGGAAAACAAGTGGAAACTTTTATGGGCAACAAGAGTCCAAAGCAGCTTGCTGATAATGTAACCAATAGTGGTTTTCTTCAGTGTCTGACTACAAGGCTCTTTCTTGGGCCTTTGAGAAACAATCAGACTCAGAGACGTGCATATAAAATGTTCCAGGCATCACTCTGCCAAGGGAAGTAAAACTGAGACTAATGGCTCTAGAATAGTCCTGAAAAAGCAGGAATCCTTTCCCTCAAGCAGTGTTCCCCTGACCTAACATCCTCAATACTCTAGTTCATGAACTGTCATAAGATCATGAGAACTGTCCTCTCTAGATATTCCGATAGGATTTTTTTTTTTTTTTTAATCCAATGCCCTAGTCTTGATCAGTGGCTTCTGACAACCCTGATAAGTAGCCAAACAGGAACTAGGAACAAAATAACTCAGTCCAGGTCTTCTATTGTTAATACATCATCTAAGGCAATTCCCCTGGCAGAGATGTGGTCCTAAGGACAATAGAGTTCAGCATCTTCCAATCCAATAAGGCAGCCCATGTTTTATGTGATGAGGCAAGTGGCATAGCAAAGAGACAAGCAGAATCTCAGCATTCAACCCTCTACTTTCTCCTCTTGAGTAATCGAAGAGGCAAAATCTCTGTTGACAAAACTCTTGCACACAAAGCTGGGTAGGAAGATTTTTGCTTTGCACAGATGAGGCAGCATTCAGGAAAGTTGAGGTCATTGCATTGTTCCAGTGCCTTCTGGTGAGGCAGATTCTGCCACATAATGCTATTCAGACCTGCTTAAACAATGACCACCAGCTATCCATGGAATTTTATTTTCCTTGCAGGATGAACAAAATCAAATATCAATTACCAGTATGTACACAGATGTGAAGAGTTATTCTCATCTCACACTGCTGTGAGGAATAATGACACTGACAATGAGACCTGTTTGGTTTGAAACCTCTGATCTAGGACTATTTTAGGTGAGGGATGCTAAAATGAATAGTAACAAGCCTTGTATTTATGTATAGCTTGTATTTTATGTAGCTCCTTCTAAGTGAGTAAACGGAAGTCCTTTACAGGCTGTATATAAAGTCATAGAACCATTCGGCCATGGTGGCACCATGGATGCTTCAAGCGCACTCAGCAACGCAGCAATTACAGGGTGGTTGTCCATGTTTCGGGCCCCGTATTGTAGAAACGATGGGTTTGAGTGCCATCCAGTGGTAAACCCCAGAAATTGCAGGTTTGAGTCCTGCAGTGAGTTCTGCAGTAAATCCTGGTAGTGAAACTGTATGGTGAAAGGTGCACTGTGAGGCACACTGTGAAGTTTTTTTAGGCCACGTGTAAGTTAGTAAGCAGCTTTTATGGTGGAGTTTGCTCAGATGCTTTGAGTTCTTTTAACTCTCAGGGAGGCATCAATGCAGTATGTAAATGTTTTGTGTGTGTTAAGAACGAGTTGTGTGTTGGTTTGACTCTGCTAGCATGAAAAAAAATGACACGGGGACACCCATGACATAAAGCTTTTTGCTCAAAGATTGTTTTCTATAAATGTATAAATATGTGAAACGTCTTGTATGGGACATGTGCAGCTGGAATGATTTTCATTGCACATCCTGGCCAGAATAAAGTAATACAACTCACTGTCATCTCAAAGATAGTGTCAGAGAGTTTAATTTCTTGCCTACTTTGGTGACAGTTCCAGGCTCTGAAATGACATGGTCCATTTTTCTTGAGGGGAGGGATGGAGGTGTCAAGGCTGTACAGAGTGACAGGACAAATGACAGCAGACGGATAGCATGTGTGACAGGAGGTAGCAGAGGAACACAATGTCCTCCCAGGCCACCAGCTGAGCACTGTTATAAAAGCATGTAAAGCTCTGCTTCTGCAGGGCTACTGCTCTAAGCAAGGAGAAGGGAACTCAAAAGCCCAGAGAGACAGCAGAGGTAACCAACTAGCACCTCTGGGCACTGAAACACAAACACCTGTGCTCTGCCACATGCAGGTGAAACACAAACCACTGCTACCAGACTGGTAGCACTGTCTGCCTGCCCGAAGTGGCACAGAGGGACTTTGGTGGCTGCCCATCACTGTTCTTACATGGCAAAGGGCAGCAGCAGAGTGACACAAAGGAATAAACATGCAGAGAGCTCAGCTGTGTGGCCCAGTCCTTGTAGGTTAATTTAAAGTCTTTAGCTGAAACAGCTGAGCCTTGGGATCTGATTAGTTTTCAAGATCTATAAAACGCTATTTAATAATCCCTGTTTCCTCTCTTGCCTGAGATGATTAGAAAGAGGATTTTATTCCAAACATCTCCCTGGATGTTTGGAATAAAATTTGTCTTATCTAAGAGTTTATGGGGTAGCTGACAGTTTGAATGCAAGCAGTTACTGTAATCCTGCAGGGGATCTCCTCTCATGGCTGAGCATTCATAGCCCAGTGAGAAGCTTGTCTGCTCCAACTGACCCTGCAGCCATGAAACAAGGAGAGGAATGTCTCAGTTTCAGCACTGCCATCCATCTGGGGAGATATTTCACAACTTGGAGTCTCAGTCACCAACCATGTTCTTGAGCAAATGACAAAGAATTTTGAAGAGCCACAGCCTCACAATTTAGAAGGGACTAAAATGAAATGGGCCTTAAACTAGCCAGCATTCAAAGAACAGAGTTAACATCTTCACCACACTCAGATGGGACTGGTGAAAAAAAAAAGAAAACAACTAGATTAATGTTTGGTAGACAGTGAGTTTCTAACCAAATAAAGATTTTTACTACAAGAGCATCCTCTGCTTCCCAATGAAGAATGTGGAGTTTCCATACCTTCACTCTTTTTGACAGTAATTATTTAGTTAGTTCTGCCTGAAGTGCTATGAGAAGAGTGCGCTTAGAAGTCTGCGTAAGTCTCACTTCCAGGCTCATGCTCGGGAGCACTTACTCAGGCCCTCAGGACACGTGACAGAAATGTGGATACTGGGGCACAGAGCCCAGCTCAGCATCAAGAGTGCCTCATGCTTGGAGAATACAGGTGTGAAGATTTGTTTTACAGCTTCAACAGATTCCTACAAGGCTGTGTTCAGCTTTTCCTCTTGTTCCCTGACATAAATCCCAACCAGTGACACCATTCCAACTTCTACAACCAGGCAATGTCCTGGCCTGGGGTATTTGTGAGAGTCTGGCATCAAACCTTATCCTAGCCTACAGCATCCTGGTTTGCCTTAGGATGAATGTTGCCAGCAAGTTAAGGAAGGTGATCCTTGCTTTCTACATCCAGAGTGCCACATCTGGTTCTGGGTTCCTCAGTACAAAAGGGACATGGATATATTGGACAGAGTCCAGCAAAACACCACTAAGATGACTAAGGAAATGGAGCATCTCTCCTATGAGGAGAGGCCAAGAGCTGGGGCTGTTGAACCTGATAAAGGCTCAGGGGGAATCTTATCTATTTGTCTGTGATGAGAGAGGGTGAAGAAGGGGACCCAGACTCTCTTCAGCAGTGGCCAGTGATGACAAGGGGCACTGGGCACAAACTGACATGTGATGGTCCATCTGAAGACACAAAACCACCTTTTTACTGTGAGTGTTGCCAAATTCAGGAACAGGTTTCTTAGAGAAGCTGAGTAATCTCCAGCTGTGATGATAATGAAAACCCAAATAAGCCACAGTCCTGGTCTGCCTGTTCCAGGTGACCCTGCTAAAGCAGGAGTGGACTAGATGATCACGAAGTCCCTTCCAACCCAAATGATTCAATAAGAAAAAAACAAACACCAACAGAAAAAAAAAAATTAAGAGTTCACAGTGCAGCAGGGAGGCTGGAATCCAAATCTACTATCATGTTTGTGTGACCCCCTGTGGCAGCAAACTCTCCTACAACACTAAAATTCATCTGTGCTGATGGCATTGAAGGTGTGAAATAAGGTACTGCTGCAAGCAATGTCACTCCATGGTGATATGCACTGTGCTTTTCAGAACATTAAAAAACATCCTGCAACTCAGTTTGTGGGAGGTGATAAATTGCTCAGGATTAGCACACAAGAGTGAAAATGTGCTTAGTGGGGGAAGGAAAGAAACAGCCCAAGGATAAAGAGACATTTTTATTTACAGAGTTGAAGTGAGGTCTGAAAGGATGAAGCCAGCAGTTGCCTGAGGAGTTGTGTTTCTGAGAAAGTGCATTTCAATCCTTCCTGGCACAACACTTTCTGAGAAAAGGGACCAGCAGGTTTGTGTCAACTGAGAGGTCCCGGCTTGCTCTCCACCCAACCCATCAGGACTCTGACCACCTGCACACTAGGTCTTTCCCTGATAAAGGCATCTTCCAAATGCTGCAGAGTGCTTGCAGAAGGATACCAGCAGAGGTTGCTGTCCTGGCTCTCTGCAGGAGTTCACACACCTCTTTTCCTAGGGTGAGCCAGAACAAAAAAAGAGAAAAAAAGTTTTAAGGTGCAGCTGGTCCTTTCCCCTAACACTTTCATGCAGGGAGAACACGGTCCAGGTAGGTTTTACTCCAGCCACAGCCATGATTAGTGATGCCCAAGCCAGCTTGACTGTTACAGGGACTGGTCAGCACTATCTAGTGGAGAGATTCATGAGTATGACTATCACATTCCTCTTGCAAGAATAAGCCCAGGCACTGCCCAGAGCAAACATTAACCTTACTGTGCCCAGCAACTTCCCTCCATACACACAAGTTAGGCCTGGCTTTCAGCCACATCAAAGACAATCAGATTCCAAAAAGAATCAACCCTGATGGATCAGTACCATGGTTTTGCCAACTACATTTTGGCAGCTGTCTTCAACCAGCCTGAACACCATGGTCCCACAAGCCACGGGCATCCACTGTCACTGACGAATGTTGATCATGCAGTGAGTAGTAACAGAGCTGCTCTGTTGGCACTGAACTGGGTTTCGCAGTTCCCTCTTTCAGTGACAAGGCAGTGGCCAAACAGGCTGTTTCACAGGTGCTCAGTTCTTCCACCGGATTTGCTAAGAGAGAGAACAAGGCATGACTAACAGAAATGCTGAACATAGAGTCTTAGGGGCCAACTTAGTGACTCCCAATTCCTGACAAGAACAGCTATGGCCAGAGTGTGCCATTTCTATCAGTGTAACCATTCATTCCTAGCCTGAATGCAACCCCAAATAAAAGATTAGCTTCCTAGCAGGGATAGAAAGTATGTAAGACAGCCATGCCCTTACACCTAATTTTTATCTGTTTCTGATGAGTGTCTGGAAGAAAAAGTAAGCATTTCTTACCATGTTGTTGAGAATGCTGTTTATCTTCTCTTCTTCTGCAGAGCCCCGCTCCACTTTGCATTTATATGCTGTCAGCTGGATACGATCCTTTAGATCCCTGTACGTCTAGATAAGGAGCAAAACCAGCACCCAGCTGAGAAAAAGGGACACTTCCACGGTTAGATGGTGCCCTGCAGAGGAGCAGGGCAACTCTATAATCCCCCATCCAGTTCCCAACATGGAACAATTTCACAGCACAAATGCTAGGAGCCGTTCTTCTGGCTTATGGACTTCTACTGGGAACCTTATCACCTTTCCCAGGCCACAGGGATAAACAAACCCCACCAGGCACATGACAGAAGTGGCACATGGCAGAGAACAGAAAAGCTAGAGAGAAAAAGCAGGGCCATGTCCCACCTCTTCACACAGCAGGGATTTACCTCTATGACAACATCATGGCACTTGTATTTGGTAGCAAGGTTCAGCCGGGTCTCCACATCCTCCACCAGGCGCATATATTCCTGCAGTACCTGTGAGAGACAGAAGAATGCCTCAGCTCCCTTCTGCAGGTATCTCCTGCCTCACTCCCTTACCCCAGTCCCAAAACCTTTCAAGGTTGCCGGTCACGCAGACTTGGCCCTTTCCTTAGGGGACAAGTGACCTCAACAATACTGCTCAGGATCCCAGGGGCTTTGCTTACAAAGCTCAGAATCACAGAATAAGCTGAGTTGGAAGGGACCCTCAAGCTTCATCGAGTCCAACTCCTGTCCCTGCACAGCATCATCCCCAAGAGTCACACCATGTGCCTGAGAGCATTGTCCAAATGCTTCTTGAATTCTGTCAGGCTTGGTGCTGTGACCACTTCCCTGGGGACCCTGTTCCAGTGCTCAGCCACCCTTTGGGTGAAGAACTTCTTCCCAATATCCAACCTAAACCTTCCCTGACACAATTTCAGGCCACTCCCCTGGGTGCTGTCACTGGTCACCCCTCTTCTTCCCCTCCCAAGGAAGTTGTAGACTGCAATGAGGTTTCCCCTCAGGCCCATCTTCTCCAGCCTGAACAGACCAAGTGACCTTAGCCACTTCTCATATGGCTTCCCCTCAAGGCCGTTCACCATCTTCATTGCCCTCCTCTGGACACTCTCTAGTAGCTTTATATCCTTCTTACATTGTGGTGCCCAAAACTACACACAGGACTCCAGATGAGGCTGCCCTACGTCAGAGCAGAGAGGGACAATCCCCTCCCTTGCCTGGCTGGCAATGCTGTGCCTGATGCCCCCCAGGACACAGCTGGCCCTCCTGACTGCCAGGGCACTGCTGGCTCAGATTCAACTTGTCATTGATCAGGATCCATGGCGCTGCTCTCATGCCTCTCATGCCCCAGTCTGTCTGTACATCCAGGGTTGCATCCTCCTAGATGCAGAATCTGTCACTTTGCCTTGCTGAACCCCATACAGTTTTGGTGACTGCCCAGCCCTCTAATTTGCTGAGGTCTTGCTGCAGGGCCTCCCTGCCTTCTAGGAAGTCAGAAGCCCCTCCCAGTTTTGTATCATCTGCGAACTTGCTTAGTATCTCTTCCAGTCGTGCATCCAAGTCATTTATGAAGAAGTTGAAGAGCACAGGGCCGAGGATGGAGCCCTGTGAAACCCCACTAGTGACCAGTTTGATGCCACCCCCTTCACTGTAACCCTTTATGCCCAACCCATGAACCAGATGCTCATCCATCTCACCACTTGTTTATCCAGCTGTGTGCTGGATATTTTGTCCAGAAGCATACTCTGAGAGACAGCATCAAAAGCTTTAGTGAAATGCAAAAACATTACATGGAGTGGCTTCCCTTGACCAAGGTGGGTTACCTTGTCATAAAAGGAAATGAGATTTGACAAGCAGGACTTTCCTCTCATGAAGCTACGCTGTGACCAGTGACTGCGTTGTGCTCCAGGTTTTCAATACCTCCCAGAATAATCTCCATAACTTTATCATGCACTGAAATGAAACTAGCAGGCCTACAGTCTCCAGGGTTCTCCTTCTTGCCTTCTTGAAAATTGGGACAATATTAATCAGCCTCCAGTCACCTGGGATCTCTGGATTCCCAAGACTGCTCAAAAAAATCATTGAGAGAGGTTTTGTGATGACATCAGCTGGCTCTTTGAGGATTATTTGATGAATCCTATCATGCCCCATAGATTTGTAGGGATCCAATTGGAGCAGCAGATCCTGTACAAATTCAGGGTTGACTGGGAGTTGATCATTCTCGTAGTCATGGTCCTCCAACTCAAGGCACTGAGACCCGCTTGCTCCATCATCTTTTTGTGAGGTGATCATCCTCATCCTGTAATGGGCCAATGTTATTTCTACACTGCCTATTGCCATTAAAATATTTGTAAAAACTCTATTTATTGTCCCCCACAGTTTTAGCCAGCTTCAACTCCACTAGAGCTTTGGTTGCACAAAATTTTCCCCCTATAGTGGCAAGCAGCACCTCTGTATTCTTCCCATGACATTTGACCTTGCTTCTACACCTTTTCTTTTTTTACCTTATTTCCAAGAGAAGATTCCTGTTCAGTCAAGCTTACTTTCTGCCTTGTCTGCCTGACTTCTAACATTTGGGAATTGCCTGCTCCTGTACCTTTAGAAGGTGATGTTTAGGAAGTGAGTGATGGACCCCACTGCCTATAAAAACATTTTCACAGGGGACCTTACCAGTTCCCTGAGCAGCCTGAAGTCTGTTCTCTTCATGTCCAGAGTTGAGGTTTTGGTAGCACTTTTCCTCCTATCAGCAGTCTTAGGCTACCTTGTTCCTATGAATCAGGTTAACCACTGCCAGCCAGATTAAATAAGAGAAAACTTAATGTGGCAAAGAAAGGTGGCAATGAACATGGGTACAGAGTTCCCAGCCAACTCTAGGCAAGCTGTCCTTCTTGCAGTCAAGAGTTAGGACTCAGCCCTCAATACCATTCACACCTCCTGTTGATGCATGGGTCACTCAGCTAAGTGCTGTGCCCACCTGGCCAAGCCAGAAGATTGGCAAGCTTCTCCCACTTCCAGCTAGGAAGCAGCTCACCTGAGGAGTCATTCACACACCAAATCCCAACAAAGAGCAGGACATAAGCAGGGGTTCCTGGCTCACCTGCACAGGAGCATTGTTCCTCTGCAAGATCTCCACCACGCGGTGGAAGCCAATAGGTGCCTTCTTCTTGGTGTAACCCAGCCAGTTCTGAAATGAGAACCAAACCTATGTTAACCCACAAGGGCAATCCCTCCAGCCACAAGAAAATGTGTTTTTTTCTCCCAGTGCCAGTAACATACTCCACAGCCACCACACACATACCACAGCAGAGCCCTTCACACAGTGGCTGGGCACAGCTTGGCTGCAATCCCTTTGGAAATGGAGCTCAGGGGCAGCCCCCTTCTCTGACCTTGTTGCTGCAGCCAATCCAGGCCCAGCAGAGGTCTTGGGCAGCGAGAAGAGGAAAGTATTGCAACACCCTGCAGCAGAGGTGCTGGGCCCTGCTGAAATAAACCAGTCTGTCCAGTAACTCCAGAACAAGCCAGCTATCAGTAGCAGACACCAGTACTTGTGACTGCATCCCCAGCAAGGCTTTCTGCAGCTCACCTTGGTGGTAAGGAGGGCATCCACATCACCCCAGGCTCGCAGCTTGGCACGGGCAGCCAGGGCAGTCAGCACATACTGCTTATCAGGAATCTGCAAAGCAGAAAGCTGCAATCAGAGCAGTAGCAATGCTCAGAAGGCCTGTGTGGGCTGGACATGAATGGCATCTGCCCCAGCCCTGTCAAGACCCACACCAACAGCCAGGCAAAGAGGCAAGATGCTGCCTGATGCCATGGACAGCACTACAGAGTAATAAGTGGGGATTTGTAAGTGCTACTGCAGACAGGGTACATCCATCAAAAGTCTTCACACGGTTCCCACTTACCTTTCTGAGATTCCAGAAGGGCCCTGCTCAAAAAGCATGCCACGGCCCCATCCCTAGCTCAGTACTGAGCCCCTCAGATTCCTCCTACTGAGCCCCTTCATTACATACAGTTCGTCTGTGCATGTTTTCAGCTAGTGCTGCCACAACAGGGGAGACTCACGCACCTTAAATGTTTTCTTCAGGTTGGTGGGGCTGCTGAACATTCCCTAGAGAAAGCAGACAAGTCAGTGCAAACTCATCAGGGCAGGCCACAGGAGGGTTCAGACACCTGTTATAAGGCATCTGTGTTGCACAGGGTCAATCTTCTCAAGATTTTACCGCCTTTTGCTTATGTCAGTCCCACAGGAGGAAACAACTGGCAGAAGAGAGCAACTATCCCACCCCATTAGCTCTCTGGTTTGGTTTCCCTACATCCTCAACTGGTGCATCTCCAGCACTTCGAAGACCAGTACTACACACCTCAGCCTCATGGGATTTACAGTGGTTTCTAGGAGGCAACTCCCTGACAAACGGGGCCAGGTTGAATGTCTTGGAGCACAAAAGAAAACTCCAAACTGGTCCCAGGGGACAAAGTGTCTCTGAGGGATGAAATACGACCTCTCTTTCCCTTTCTTTCTTTAACATGCGACAGCTTGACCACCCCATATCTTGAAGGCTACAAGGATGAGATGCAACCCTTGTCTTCTGCCACATCATCCTCACCTCAGCCTCTGTGTAGTGGTAGAAACAGGAATAGAAGAGGGTGGTCACTAGTGGCATGTTGAGAATTGAAGCCTTGCGAGGGTATTTCCGAAATAGCTCTGACTGCCCAGCCATCTCCAAGTGCCGATCATTAGCCTGTGGAACCAGGAAGACACACAGGGTGAACATGAGCCAGGACAAGTGCCTGTTCAGCTGTGGCATAGAGACCTAGAGAGAGCGCTGTGATAACAATGTGCAAGCACAGCCCTAACATCCTATCAAGTCTCAGATCTGGCAGTTCACATGTGCCTGGCATAGCAGCCTGAATAGCAATTACAACTACACTAGCCAGGGCAGGCTGGTTAGATCCAAAGTAGCGTAAATGACGGACAGTAAGAGATCTCACAAGTAGTCCCAGCCATCTCCTGACCAGCCAAGAAGATTTCCTACCTCAATGATGATCTGTCGCTCCAACAGGGTATAATGATCTTGGATGTGGGAAGTATCCTCAGCTGAAAAAGGCAGCCTGGCCAGACATGAAGGAAAGGGATGCTGTGACCAGCTCTTAAATACAGAATCCTTCATTTATTTCTAAGTACACTTAGAAGGATTTTTTTCTCTACCAAACAAGCTCCCATTCTCCCCAGCTTGAATGGCTAGTGAGTACTCAAGTTTCTGACCTGCTGCCCTCTCCAACTGGCTCTCTCCTAGACAAGCTCCAGAGAAAGAAACATCATGTAGCATCTCTCACAGAACAACCTAAAGTGGATGCTACCAACCTCCTCAAGTGCTCAGGCACCCAGACTTTCAGCCATTATAATCTGAAGGCTCAGTGATGAGAAAGTCCCTTGAAGTATCTTTCTCCCCAATAAGCAGCAAAAGCTGCTGGACTAGTCATCACCACAAATGCTTCCTCTCTGATCTACATTGTATTCGCAACACCTCACTCCCACTAAGGGAAAACTGTCATCAGCTCCCAAACCACATAAGCCATGGCACTGGGAAAGAGATCTAATTTTCTTCTCTACCACCTTCTGTGAAGAACCCATATCCCTCACACCCTTTTCCATTTTTTCTTACCCAATGCAACCTTTCAGAAATTCCCTCCTTTTTTCTACATCCTGGATGTTCAAATGTTCCCGGTACTGAGACAGCTGGAGGGAGAGGGGAAAGAAGCAGTCTGTTCTCATGGATTTGGGAGATACAGTATTCCAGAGGGTGAAATGGGGATGAGAAGCTTTTGTCTGACTACCAAACACTCTGCAGCCAGCCTTCCCCTGCACTAAGGGAGCTTATGCTCCTGGGAATACTCACAGCAACTTCCTCAGTCCTGTCTAAGAACCTGCAAAAGAGAATTAGCAAGCATTAACCTGGAGGCAGGTTCCTAGCAGTGTGCTCAGCCCTGCCACAAGACAGATCAACAGCCTCACCTGAGCAGATCCAGAAGGAACTTCTGCTCACCCATCTCTTTGAGGAAATGGATCAGATGGCACAAGGCCACCTGCCGCACCTCCAGCTCCCGAAACAAGATCTCTGCAGGGGAGAGAGTTTATGTACAGGTGGGTAAAGTAAGACAGTACTACCAAGCAGAGGGGACTTAGCGCATGAAGTTGAAAGTCACTGGCAGGATTCAACAACCTAATCCCATCTCAAATCACAGTTTTGGAGGCTGAAGCACAGAAGAGCCCAGTCACTGGGCTGACAGCTGAATTCACAGCTGTGTGCTACCTCTACAGATTCATCTTCATTCATCCCATCACCACCACCCACCACTACTTAAAGCTCCTCTCTGGTGCCTTTGTGGGCATCACCATACCCCCTGCCTCCCACATTACACTTGCTACAAAAATATTTCATGCTTAGTAAAACAGCAATACCCCAGATGGTCTCTTTGTAACTTGCACCCAGTGAAAGAATTACACCCTCTGTCCCTAACTGAAACATGCTATGGAAACCCTGGCCCCAGACACACTCACCTCTCCTTAGCGTCCGTTTCAGGAATATCAGGACCTGTGACCACAGAGAGACAGCTCAGAATTAAGACAGACAGACAAAGAAAGAGCAAACCGGTCAAGGCCTACAGAAGCTTTTGCAAAGGGCGTCTGAAAATACAGCTCTTACAGCACTGAACTTAATTCTGGTACCCACTACAAACAGTGAGCCTGGGCCACAGCTGCCCAGATGTTTGCCTAAGCTGCTACTCTGGAGTTCAGATGAGTGAGACCAAAATTTACAAAGGAAAACCTTTCCATGCAAAATCCAAGGAATTAAAAGACCTTGGAT
This sequence comes from Pomatostomus ruficeps, assembly GCA_013400735.1. Classification (NCBI taxonomy): domain Eukaryota; kingdom Metazoa; phylum Chordata; class Aves; order Passeriformes; family Timaliidae; genus Pomatostomus; species Pomatostomus ruficeps. Next base: position 98,903 of record VYZT01006121.1, on the reverse strand, counting down.
GAAGGAAGCTCTGACACAATCCCATTTCATGTCTGACACTTTAAAAGCCAGAAAAACTGGTGAGGCACCAGACCCCAAATCCCAGGTCCCAAATCTTCTGTGCTGCAATGAGCAGATTAAACCTTGACCTTCAAGAAGTAGTTGCAGAAGTCTGTAAGGCTGATGGATCAGATTCCTTGTTACTAACATCAATTAACATTAATTCTGTAGAGTAGCAGGAAAGACAGCAGAAATATGGAATTTCCCAGTCTTAAGCTTTGACACTTTCCAGTAACTGTTTGGTTTGAACTAAAGAACACCCCCCAGTCTTGCAAGACTGGGTGGCCAGCTGACTGCATTCTCATAAGCACTCTCTGTGGGGCCACCCAGAAGTCCCAGCCCTGTATGGCCCCAGCACGACTCACAGCTGTAATGACATTCCCATCATGCCCTGTTACAGCTTCATCCAAGAGCACCAGCTTGTCTTGCAGGGAGCGAAATCTCTCTAGAGAGCAGACCTACAGACAGAAGAGAAAAAAATAGGCATGTGGGACATGATACAGTCCTCAGGCTGAACCAACCCCCAAAGCATTATCTATTCCTCTCCCATAAGCCCTTCGGCAACATGAATAACCGCCCTCCCAATGAGTGGAGAAATTCTCATTTAGCTAAAACCACATGCTGCGTAATCCCTGGAAATCTGTCCACAGGGGTTGCAGTCAACCCGCAATCCTACCCAGACAATGTGCATTCAGCAAAAACAAACACCCTTGTAACAAGACAAAACTTTCCTGTACACCACAAACCACTAGCCCTGACAGGAGGAGGGAACTCTGCAGGCCCCTTTCCACAAAGGAGACCAGAAAGGTGGAGTCTTAACTCTTTCTTCCTTCTTCTTACCCCATACCTGTGGCCTCTCTCAGCCTTAAAGGAGATATATGCAGAATAAAACCACAATCTCCCTATGTGTTCACTGCACATTGAGACAGCTGAGACTAAGATTACAGCTCCAGTGAAACCAAGACCATTTCTGCATTCCTCCCTCTATTTGCCACCAACTGAGAATGGAGATAAAGCCCCACCCCCTCATATTTTTAAAATAAATCCAGCCCCAGGGAGCAGAAAGGGTAGAAAGGGACACAGTAGTATAGATATCTACTGTCAGAGCCTTGCTGACAGGACAACTCAAGTAAACAAAGCAACAAAACCCTGAAGTTCTCCTGCTGCTCCTGAGCTAGTGTGATCCCAGCACTGCCACCTGGCAAAGTAACAGACAGGCAGACCACCATCCCTGCTACGTGTTGCAAGCAACACAGATCCCCTCCTTGCTCGCAGAACAATGCCAAGAAAATACGAAAGCGTAAAGCAGTTTAGGACCACCCACCCTCCATCTCTTACAAGTAGGTGGGAGTGTAAAGTCCTTACCTTGCCCCTCTGCATTCGCCTGACTGTATCTTTGGGGCCCCAGTCACTGCTGTAATCCTGCCACAAGAAAAATAAAGCACTATTAAGCCTCAGATCATCTCAGCAGTCTCCAAGCTGCTTTCCACTTCTGCTATGTCAGTGATGGCCCACAGGTAGCTACTCATACTTATCATTCAGCTGCTCCAGGGAAGGTGTTAGTAGGATGTGTACATACACTGTTCAGGTGCAAATGCTGAGCCCTCACACTCCGCATATGCCAGCGTGGAGGGAAGCTAAAGGCTCATATGTTAACACAGCTTTTGTATGGCTTCAGTAAGGTCTGTCATCACATCCTTTATAAGAAGTGCATTACATCAGGTTGTCCTCCCTGCAAACTGTCTCGCTTTCAGGACAAACAAAATACATGCAAAACAGACCAACCCAAAACTGAAGGGCAAAGGGTCAGTTGCTTGATACAATTCAGACAGACTTCTGCTGGTGAGCTTCCCACAGCAGAGTGGAAAGCACAGGGACAACAGCCTCAGGCAAGCACCTGGGGAGCTGCACAAGACAAGGACAATGTGACAAGGGCATTGAAGCCTGTAGGAGGACCATCTCAAGGTAATATGCTACCAACTGCTGCAATGATCAGAATTTTCCCCTTGCAGCCTGCAGACACCATGATCTGAAACACTGGATAAAAAGTGATGGTGGTCTGAGCCACTCCTGAACTCAGACACCATAAAGTCATCTAGGTCTCTGTGAGGCATTCAAGCCAGTTCTGCCTCAAAAGGCCCAGAGAAAGGGAGCAACAAGAACCACCTCTGACGACACTGATTTTTAAATCCATTGAAGATTTACTGAAAGCCTAAATCTAAGGATCAAAGGTCTGACCCAGTCCTATCAGGGGACCTCTGCACATGAGTCTCTCAAACCAATCTATAGCCAAGTGTCAAATATTCTGAGCACCAGGGCACCTCTGGCCAGAGGCAGCTTCTCAGCCTGTCATTGTCAGGACACTCAGCAAAAGTTGCCACTAACTTTCCCTTCTTTGTTCCACTCCACTTACACCATCCGTGTTTGCATTTAAGGGGCTGTATAATCCTTCTCCTTCTTGTTTCACTGCTTCTGCAGGTCTGGAATAGAACACAACAGGGCACACCTGTTTCTCCTGCTGTGCTTTGAGGAAGTGCTGTCTGTTAGGTTATGTCATTAATGGCTAATTGATATAAATACACCACCTGGGGAGGACCAGATGACCAAGGACAGGTGGATCATGAACCCTAGCAGTTCCACGATGCAAGTGCCAGCTACCGGAGGAGACTGGGGTCTGGGATTCAGCTACAAAACAAACCAGATGTCTAAGACCAGCTACTGGAGGGACCCATAGAGTGTGTGTATGTTTCACGAGTGGAATTGGTCAGGCAGAAAGGAAGCTCAGAATCAAGTCTGGGTGCTTTTTGTATGTGTCTATTCATAAACGCATTGGTTTCTGTCTGTGTTAATCCATGTAGACAGCTGCGCTAGTATTGTGCATGTCTGTATCTGTAGGGAATATGTGCTCAGTCCTGTTACTGGCTGGACCTAGGGACATGGAACTACAACCTCACACCTAGTAAGAAGAATCCACCCAGTCCCAAAATCCTCCAGATTCTCCAGCACTTATCACTGCATATCTGGTAGACAAACATTCCTGCCAATTGGAACACTGCCTCTGCAGGCTCCCTCTGTGTGGTCCCAGTGATTCATGAACAGGAAATTTCAAAACTTTCATATTTAAAAAAATGTAAAAACCACACATGATGCCAGTTTATCTGACCCAGCAGGAAAGCAGCTTACAGACAAAGCACTATTTAGAAATCCTTTCCACAAAGACTGTTGGGCTATTCATTAAAAGGAGTAACCAAGACCCCCAGCAAAGCTCCCTACTTCTGAGCAAAAGCAGAGAACACCTAAACTACTGCAAGGTTGCATTTTGCAATTCCCTGTCCTATTCCCTGCATTGCCCTCTTCTGTCTGAAACAGCAATTAATCACTCCTCATGAAACCAGTAGAGTAGGAAGTTCACTAATCTTGGCACACAACAAGCACAGGCTGCTCACCTTGTACTCTGCTTTTGGTCTGCGCAGCTCTGGGGCGTAGTTTTTAACTCCTGTGTCAGTGAGGGCTGAGAGGGAAAGGCACAGCTGAGTAGCACATAAAAATCCTGATTCACATCCACTTCCAAACCCATCCCTTTCTTGGTTTTCATGGCAGAAGACCCAAACTTAAGCACCAAATGGCAATACAGCATTGCTCTAAAACAAACAGTTGTCAGTTGTACGTAAGTAATACCCCAAATCACCATGCCAATTCTTTCATTTATTTGAGGAAAGAACCACCCATGATTGAACTTTCAGACAGCACGTGATTCAGTTTCCCTTTTTGCATCGTAAGGCAAATGAAACTTCCCTTTTTTTGAAAATGCTTTGTTTCATGTAAATCTGCACCCCTCCCAAAGTGAGACAGGGACCCAAAACTTACCATCTGAAAGGGACTGGAAACTTGGAAGTTTGTTTCGTCCTGAAATAAAACCACTGATGAGAGACTGTCCCTTCACCAGCAACATCTCTTGCACAGGGAACATAAGCCTAGACTGCAAGCCAGTTTACTGCAGCCGTGCCACTGTAGAACAAGCCACTCTGTACAGTGATTCACACTACACCAGCACAGCTGGGGCTCACCTGCTTACATCCTAAGGCATTGAAGTTGTCTGTGGCATCACAAACCATATCACACTCCATCCCTATCTGCTCTCTTGGTGCTGAGGCCAGGAGAGGTTAGAGCCTGAATTCACTCATCTACCTGCAGAGCAGAGGCTCAAGCACATAGCACTGTAACATAGGCCATGGCAACACAGACAGCTCCATCCATCAGGGGTGTGATTTGGATGCCTTTCTTCATCACTTTATTATCAAAGTTGAGAGTAAAAAAACACCCCAGAGAATGAGAGACAAAGTAGAAGTTGTTTTGTTGTCTGGCTGTGAGAGAACAGAGCTGAACTCTTGCAAGCTGTGTATGTTTGCCCACCGCCTGCTGCACAGCTCCCACTATAACCAGCTACGCTGCCACTGCTGCTATCCTGTTTGCTGAACCAACACCACCAGTGGCCAGCTGAGCTCCAAATAAAGGATAATCAATCCGTCTTCTCTACAGAACTGAAAGTCAAATGAGGGCTACGTGGGTCAAGCCAGTCCCTTTGCAGCCTGCTCTTTTCCATCAACCAAATGAATTGCCACATAGTGCTGTGCTCTGCCTTGCTGTTCTGTGGAAGCTGGATTTTAAAAAGCCATAATCTCCAAAGCCCCTTCCCACTGCACAAAAGCATGTGATCTACTGCACAAGACAGTCTTCAATTTCTGACCAGTGAGCAATACCCTCCACCCTGAGGAGAGACTGGCGCTTTCCTATTTTGCAATACACTTCAGAGAAAACAATTTACATAAGATAACACAATTAACCCTTGACAGTCTTAAGGGAAAACACATTTGTCAATATGGTATATAACGAACCTCACCTTTGAACAGGCTGCTTAGGGAATAGGAAGAAACTTGTTTGGGAAGAGCAGCATAGGAGGAAGAGCCCTTCTGTAGGCTGGAGTCTCGGCCATCCAGGGAGCTTGTGCTGCCAGAGGCTGTCTCTTTGATCGACCAGGTGATACCTGTGTGCAGACAGAGGTCATTTTTAACTGAGAAAGAGTCTGGAAAGAATGATCTTCTGGCACGGCAGAAACATTACCAAATGTGTGCTGGTCAGTTCTGCACTAGCACACCTTGGTAAGTCTGACCCTCAGCACTAAGTAGACGCAGTGCACCTCTCCCTGTGGACTCCCAGTCTCATGTAATACTGCTTGTTAAGCAGAGGCATGTTGTCTTCCAGAAATGGCTGGCTGCAACGTTGTACAGCTGGTTACAGCAGGTGTAAAAAGAATACATAGACACCCCCATCACTGATATATTATTGCATGGGGCAAAGCATAGTCCTTGTTCTAAAAGTACACAGCAAGAGAGTCCCTGGCCTACCTCAAATTGCAGCAGCCTAAGAGCATGCATTTCTGAACACTGGAAGACTAAGATAGTTTTCCTTCCCACACACACAAAACAGCTACCAGTGTGCACATGCTGCTGGCAACAATGCATATGTCTCCCTTCAGCCTGTTCAAGACACAGTTTCCCTGTTTTCACAAAGCTGCACAACACACATATTTAAGGATCAGGATGATAGGTACAGAGATCCTGGGTGGTAAAAGAAACCAGAGGGAGGAGCTACAGCAAAGGACAAGAAGATCAGTCTTTGAAGATCCTTTGGGTGATCCATATGTAAATTTTCATTGTTTGACACTAGCTAGCAAATGTCATATATTCTGTGGGTCATCAACTCAAAAGCACAGTACACAGCATTGTGTGTGGGCCATGACCTCACTCCCATCATCACTAGAAACACATCTGCTTAATGTTTACAGCTCCCTTTCAAATTTCAAGCATAAGAGTCATTCTATAAACATACATTAAACCTTGGATTATGTGCTTAAAGTGCTGTGGGGTTAAAACACAGAAACTTTTAATAGTGCCATTCAGGCAGTGGTGTGAAGGAAATGATAACCTAGAATCTTGCAGGCCACCTGAGCATGATGAACATTGATTCATAACCTCCAAAATACCTGCTCTAAGCTTGGCTACATATTAGAAAAAACACAGTGAACTCCCTCTACTTGTCTGCACTCCTCTTTTTTACACAATCTGGGCTTCTGCTCACTCTATTTTCCATGGATCTGCTCAGGTAAATCAAGTAGCTCATAATGTAACCTGGAAGACTAGAATCAGATTAGATACGCAGGAGTGGATAGCAAATAATACTCCTGATCTCACTAAGTAACTTGACTTAAGCAGCAATTTTAAACTCCCTCTGTCTCAAGGATAATTTGCAGTAGTTCTGCACTTACTTCCCACAGGTTCTCCGCTCCAGCTGACCCTTTCGAGGTCGTCATCATCATCATCGACAATATCCCGAAGGCTGTTCACTGCCCGTTTGGATTCCTTTAGCTATACAAAAAAGAGCAAGCTTGCGTAAGGACCATCAGAATTGCAGACTGCGCTTCGTTTCCTGTTACCATCAATCAATCTACTAAAGAACTTTGGATACAGCTTCTTCAGCTTCCATTGCTTCCTCTTGGGATGGTATTTTAGTCCTGTAGGTGTTCAGCAGACATAGTAGCCCTTCCTCACCACTGGGAACCCCAAGGACACCTACACAGACACTAACAGCTCAACCAGCAGGAGATACAGTTTGGTGTGTGGACGAGGAACCACGGTCCTAATGAGATCCTAATGAGACTTCGGACTGGCTACTGTGGGGGGAGAGACGGCAGCCCTTGGTACCCTCCGCACAATCCACCTACAGAACATCAACCCTCCGCGATGCGCAGGGCCGAGGCCTGGGCTGGGGTGGCCACGGAGGCCTGGGCTGGGGTGGCCTGTCCTACAGGCAGTCCTGGGGTCGGACCCTCCCTACCTGCGAGAGCTCGTCATCCTCATCGTCGAAGGTGAAGGCCCGGAACTTGGAGCTATGCCAGTACTCCTCCTCGTCCGCCCGCACCCTGCTCATCTGTAACGGCACCGCGCGGCTGCCTCAGCAGAGGGAAGGAGCGGCTGCCTCGGGGGCACCACCACCCCCGCCCCTGGCCCTGCTCTTGGCCCCGGTCCCGGCCCCGCCGCCCCCGGCCGCTCTCTCACCTCGCCGCCCCTCCCGCGCCAGCAACACCGCTGTCCTCACGGCAGGGCGAGGTGGGGCGCCCGCGCGGGGCATGCCGGGACATGTAGTTCTCCCGCTGGGGGCGGCACGGCCGCTCCAGCCGTTCACGCACAACGAGTCCCGGCGTGCCCCGTGGGCCGCTTTGACGTGCCTTCGGACTACTAGTCCCAGCGGGCCGCGCGCGCGGCGGTGCGGTGCCCGGGCTGGCGGCTGGGAACCTTGGGCTGACTCCGGGAGCTGTGGGCCGGCGGGAACGGGAACGGGAACGGGACGGAACGGCAGCGCCAGCCCCAGTGCCAGCCTCAGCTGCTGGCGGCGCGGCGGAACCAGTTCACCGGGCGGAACCAATAAGCCGGGGTCGCGCCACGGGGGCGCGCCGGAAGGGCCCGCGCCGGGCGGAAGGCGGGAGGCGGCGCGGCGGTTCTAGCAGCTTCCACGGGCGCTCGGAGCGGAGGCGGCAATCCCGGTACCGATGGCCAAGTGGGGGGAGGGAGACCCGCGCTGGATCGTGGAGCAGCGGGCGGATGCCACCAACGTCAACAACTGGCACTGGTGAGCGGGGAGGCTGCTCCAAGACCCGCCCGGGAAGCCCCGGGGCGGAGGGAGCTGCCCGGCCGGAGTCGCGGGCACAGGGGCTGCCTCGCCTCCCCACCTTGCGGACTGGTTCTGAGGCGGGGGTGTCTGGGCTGATCCTCCGGGGCGGCCCCCGGCTCCGTGCGTGTGTAGGGGGGTGCCCGAGCCGATGTGTGCCGGGGGAATGCGTGGAGGTGGCCTGGGGAAGAAATCTCTGTGTGTTTGTGTTGAAGCGGGGCAGGGAGACAAGAATCGGGAAACACTGGATACTGGATAGTCCCCATATGTGTTGGCAGCGTTGCCTGTCGCAGATTCTCACCACGCTCGGTTTTCCTGCAGGACGGAGAGGGATGCCTCCAACTGGTCCACGGAGCGGCTGAAAGCTCTCCTCCTGCCTGTCAGGGTGGAGGGGGAGGAAGGGGTGTGTGAGGTGACTGAAGTGAGCAAACTGGATGGAGAGGCCTCCATTAACAACCGCAAAGGGAAACTTATCTTCTTCTATGAGTGGGCTATCAAGCTGGCGTGGACTGGTGAGTGATGTGCACCCCTCCTGTTTCAAGCTCAGATTCATGTAGAATATTAAGGGTTAGCATACTTACCTCATTTGGGAAATAATGATAAAGGGAAGTACTGTATTTTAACACAATACAAATTCTACAACAACCAGAATAAGAAAGGTTGATCTGAACAATATAATTATAATTGCAGGCACCTCAAAGACAGGAGTGAAGTACAAAGGTTATGTGGAGATTCCTAATCTCTCAGATGAAAATGACATTGATGAAGTTGAGGTAAGCACAGCTGGATGTGTGGAGTATTCTAACAGGAGTACTCTTAGCATTAACATTTCCTTCCTTGTTATATTTCTTAGAACATTTGTGTAGAATTTTTTTACTGCTAGAGAGTACTTAAGTTAATAGAACTAAAGAATGGTTTGGGTTGGATGAGGTCTTTAAAGGTCATCCATTACCAACCACTCAGCCACGAGGACATCAGTCAATAGACCAGGTTATTCAGAGCTCCATCCAGCCTGGTCTTGAACACCTCCAGGGATGGGATATCCACAGATTCTCTGGGCAGCCTGTTCCAGTGCCTCACCACCCTTAAAGAATTTCCTTCTAATTTCTAATCTAAATCTACCCTCTTTCAACTTAAAACGTTCATTTTTCATTCTGTCACTACACTCCCTGATAGAGAGTCGCGCCCCACCATGTTGTATCTTTATCAAATTAATTCCTGTTTTCTAGATACAGGGGCTCTATAGCACATGAAGGTATTTAGGCACACATGTACAGTACTGTAGGCTGAGAGAGATGGAGTGAAAGATGAATAAAACTGCAGGGCTGTTTAAGAAAGTCCAGCCAAAGTCTGTGATGTTGATTTGAGTAATAAAAGGATCATGCACATTTGTCCTTGTTAATCAATGCTTGTCCTTGTTGTTTAGATCCTTGTCAGCCTTGCTAAAGATGAGCCTGACACTAACTTGAAGACCCTGATGAAGCAAGAAGGTGCAAAGAAAATTAGAGATGCAATGAAAACTTACATCAGCACTCTCAAAACGGGTATGTAACTGAGAGGGAGAAGTGTTATGGGAACCCATATGGACTAATTCTGAAGAAGGGTGGGGGGTAAAGAGAGGAGTTGCTTGCTCCATCTCAGCAGGAAGGTGTCAGAGCAATAAGAGTAACTTTTCTGTATTTTTGGAAATTGCTAGGATTTGGGAAGAAACATTTCTGGCTCTAGATGCTATAGCACAGACCAGAAAGATTGGTTTTGGTGATAACCCAGTAATAAATAGTCTTTATGTTTTAAAACTTAGACTGCCCTTCACAGGCTGAAGCTCAGCTATAGAGAAAATGAAAGCCTGTAAAATGTGTTTGTTACCCCAGTGACACAGTCACTGCCTGTGGCACAATCTGGCCTTCAGTTTGCTTACTCCTTTGGAAGGTGATATCTTCTCCACTTTGTGGTTTGGTTTTGGTTTTTTTCCCTCTTGCCGCTCTAGTAAAGACATGTAGTGTTACTTGGATTTTAGAATAACTGATGTCTGGAAATTACTTTGCAGGTTTTGTTGGTGTCTTGCAATGAGCTGTCTCAGCATTTGGATCAAATTTTTTTTTTCTTTTAAGTTAAATCTGAGTCCAGCAGTTGGAGTTAAATCAGTGTGCTTTAATTGAGTTTGGCTTTCCTCTCAAATACAGGCTGGGAATGCTACAGTTGCTTTTTATATCCATTTACCTATGTTACACTACATGTTCTAGATATGCTGGGTACAAACCAGCACTGATTGCTATTTTTCCAGGACGAAATTTCTGTACTCTTGGGGGTTTTTCAGCCACTATAGTGTTCAGGCTGGCAGATGCAGTCACCCAGTGAAAGATAAGCATCCTAATCAGGAAAAACGTTATGATTTTGTGGGCTGCAATAAATGAGAATAAGTGGGAACGAAGTATTGCAGGATACAGGTTTATGCACATATGATAAAATTCTGCTTTATAATGGAATTTTGCTAGCCTGATGAAGAAAAAAGAGCAAAATATTGTATAATTGACAAAAGCAAAAGTGACTGAGCTGGAGAAAAAGCAAATGTAATTCTGAAAAGAGGCTGAAGGGTCTGATGGAGGTACAGAAGTGTTAGTCCTGCTGGACAGGGCACTGGCGAGGCCTTGCCTGGGTTTCTATGTGTAGTCCTGGCATCTGTTATCAATAAAGATAAATCAAAGAGAGAGTTAGAAGTTACTATTTTTTACTGCAGTGATACAAGAAATGAAGAGCCACTGTGAAAAGGAATGAGAAAGCTTGGTTTGGTGTGTCTAGGCCAGCAAGGCAAAAGTTGTTGAGATGTGATTGCAATTTATATTAGAGAATGAGAGAGGAAAAAAGCTACGTAAGTCTAAGGTTAACCAACATTAATGTGAGAGCAGCATGTGAAAGATGCCATGTCTAGGCTATGAAGAGGAGGTAAGTTCCTAATTGTTAGTGTAGGCAGGTTCTGACGGGGCCTTTGGTGGAGAGTAGTGAGTACAAGAATTAATTGCTTGTAAAAAAGAGGTCTGTTTACTTTTTCTAAAAACTGTTTTCAAGGCACAAATGCTAGCAAGAGCAAGGGGGAAACCAGGAAGCCCTTTTTGATTGTGTATTTCAAAGTCCAGTCAGAAGGTTTACTTGATCTTCTATTGGTTTCATGGGCACATTCCTGTCTTTCCAGAATTCACCCAGGGCATGATTTTGCCCACAGTGAATGGTGAACATATGGAAACAGCACCTCAGGTGGCTCCTAAAGCAGAAGACCGCAAGGTAAACAAAACTGTGCAAACATGCTTTGGGATCAGTGAAGAAAGGTACTCTGTATTAGATTCTGGGGCTTACAGGAGCAACCTGTGTTGTGTATAGGATGTATACATTCAGGAACTGGCAATCTGTGGAATAGACATGACTGTTTCTATTGGCAGCACACAGATGTTTCTTCCAAGCAAAGTGATAAATCTGCTTTTTACATTTAAGTGTGGTTGTATCTAATTGCATCTTTACCAAGAGCCTTTGTTTTTCCACGTGGATATATGAATCATTTGTTGATTTTTGGTTTGGGGGGTTTTTTTTGTGAAAAAAAGTGTGTATGTGTTTGTTTTCCTTGTTTTGTTAGATGGCTGCCAGGAGCAGTACTGCCACATCGCAGTCCAAATCCATAGGAGTCAAGATCCCTACCTGTAAGATCAGCTTGAAGGACACCTTCTTAACATCTCCGGAGGAGCTCTACCGGGTATTTGTTACTCAGGAGGTAATGCCTAGCTTGTTCTGAGAATTATTCTTTGCACAGAGGAGGCTCTTCCTAATAAGCTTTTTAAGATGTTCTGTAGGACACTCGCAATCCATGAGAATGGAATAAGAAAGCTGTCCTGCAGAGTAGTTGCTTAAAGCTTGTGTGTGCATCTTTTCACACAGCTGGCAAGAGGGGATTAATGCCAGCCAGAAGCAAGTTTCAGACTGCTATCAGCATCTCTCTGTAGGTGTATCCCTTACTATATGTGGCCAGATCACTTGGGATTTATAGTTATGTGCTTCTGGTTTGTTTTTGTTTTTTCCTTTTAAGATTAGGTGGTATCAAAGCGCACTTTGGGAATAGCTTCCACTTTTCTGCACGCTATTATATAGTTTAGGAGGAGAGAGCAGCATTGTATCATTATTTAAACATGGTCTTAGTCTTGTTCCTCCTATTTTGATGAGAAAAAATGAAAAAACTAATATTTTTTTCTTAGAACTAGATTTTATTGAGAAATTAACAAAGTAAATCCATGTGTGACTCAGAACATTGCATAGCATTAGAAAGCCAGAGCTTCTTTTCCGTGGGTAGGTGAAATGTTGCTGTAGTGGCTAAAACCTTGCTTTTCCGGCCAGGACAGGGGTTTTGTCTTTTGCTGAAGACCTTACACTATTGACTTACCTCCTCTTCCAGAACTTTTGTAGCTGAGTGGGAGGCATTAGACAACAGGTTTGCAGGAAGATAATGTCAAGTAATACAGGTCTGCTCCTGAATTCTTTTCAGATGGTCCAGGCTTTCACCCATGCACAAGCCACCTTGGAGGCCGATAAAGGAGGCAAGTTTCAGTTGCTGGATGGCAGCGTCACAGGAGAGTTTGTTGACCTAGTAAGTACTAACTAATTCAGGTATATCTTGCTCAGAGGCAGCGCTTTTATCAGGGTGTAACTTTTTATCAGTTATGTAACAATGCTTCTGTTAGCTAACTGTGGGGTTCTACCTAGTGCCCAATAGTTATCTATATTTTCTGTGGCTATTGAAGCATTCCTAGTAGTGTGGATTAATGCATGAGACTTCAGCCTGGGGAGAAAATGTGGCTTCCAGTCATAGATCTCACCTGTCTTTGTGTGATTTTACTTATCAGGGGTTGGAGGAGTGTTAAACATAATAACTGACCCTTTTTCTCTTTGGCCCAATTCCCACTAAAGTCTTCTGGACAGGGACTTGGTGTCAATGCGGGGCTGTACTATTGCATACCTTTCTAGAAGGGGATTGAAAAGAAAAGAACACAAAATCTCTTTCCTTCTATGTGTATGTGTTTCTCAAGGGATCTCTAAGGCTTCATTCATATCAACAAAATTTTAGTTGTTTTCTATTAGACTGCAGAATTTACAAACAATTACTATGTAGTCTTTGTCTCCCTTTTCAAGGTTCCTGAGAAGCAACTTGTTATGAAATGGAGATTTAAATCTTGGCCAGCTGGTAAGTAGTCCAGAAATGGACTATGGTATTATTGCCCTTGCCTGTCTTTGAAGGATTTCAGCCCCGTTTGCCACATTGTGGCTCGTAATCGGGGAGCACACAGTGTTCTGGGAGCTGCTCCAGTGTTATCCCAGCTTCCTATCCCACATTGTCATGTCTACATCTCAGCCACTGTGTGGAGCAGTGACCAGGTAGGAAGGATGAAGTACCTGCTTGTGCAGCTGTAGCTGCAACTGCTTCAAACCCCAGGAAGAGGGAGCCCTCTCCTACCTGTGTTTCTAGGGAAGGCCTACAGCTGCCATAAGCAGTTCCTCTGGGAAGGACCTCGAAGAGTCTTTTAAGTGGTGCCCTGTGAAAGGAGGGGCAGAGCAGCCCCTTGGGCCTGTGTGTACTCTACTACACACTGCTGACAGATTTGCTTTGGTTTCTCCAGGGCACTCTGCAACCATTACCTTGAACTTCAATGACAAAGGTGGTGAGACGGAGGTGTGCTTGGAAGGCAAGGGCATTCCTGTCAGTGAGGAAGAAAGAACAAAGCAAGGCTGGCAGCGCTACTACTTCGAGGGCATTAAACAGACATTTGGTTATGGTGCCCGCTTGTTTTAATAACAGTTGCTGTGAGGCTCTGCCTGAAGACTCTGCCACATGGACTGATAAATTTCTCGCCTGCTCCTTTCTAATCTTGGCCCTGCCACCGAGTAAAGTGGGATGACAGGTGATGAGGAAGGCCATGGAGGAGCACCACTTTCAGTCTCTCACTGCTTTGTGCATGTCTTGTGCTGCAGGGGATTCTCTTACATGTACATACTTCTATTGCTAAATAAACCTAACTTAAAAAAACACTGGAATTTGTGTCCTCAAATCAGCTTGAGGTCAAAGGGTTGGGCAATAGGCTGAGGGAGGGATCTGTCTGGAAAAACACCGGTCAATGAGGAGTGCTGATGCCAATGTGATTTACTCCTCACTTCTGGGGGAGTAGAGAGCATGAGCTTGATGCAGTTTTTAGTCTGAGCAGCTGCTCATTTTCTCTCTGCTTCTGATCTGCCGCTAGTAAATGTTTCAAACCCTTCCCATTTTTTAAGGGATCTGTGATCATGTTCAAGCTGTTCCTTTCCTTTGCACATCCCCTTCTTCAACAGTCCTTTCTTACACTTCCATTAGTCTGCTCTACAAGAATGACAATCATGCAAACCAGTGCTAGGAAAACTTCCACCTACAGAATGGTTCTAGAAGCTTGTGGGGCCCAGGGCTAGCTACCTCCAAGGTAGGTCAGGCCTAAGCAAACTTTTTTTCAGAAATAAAACCCACCTCCATTTAGAGTCTAGAGAGTGCTGGACTTTTCACTCATCATACTTCAGCTATTGCTTTAACTGGTGAGGAAGAAAAAAATTGCTTGTTCTCACCTGCTAATACAGTTAGTTCCTGGAGCTGTCTTCAAAAGCATTATACTTATTTTTAGGAGGGGAGAAAATCTGATCAGAAGTGTCAATCTGCTTAACCTCAAGGGTAACTGAAGTGCTTGGTTTTCTTTTTGAGGCATAGCCTGAGCTTGCATACTTGGTTTTCTGCTAGTGTTTCCTGCAGCACTCCTCTAGTAAGCTAGAAGAGAGTAATGTCACTGGGTGAAATTTACTGGTTTGGGGGTTTTTCTTGTTTGTTTTTTTTTATTTTTTAAATCTGAATGGTATGTGGTACCTATTCCCTTCAATAGAGGAGACAGGAAAAAAAATAATTTAGTGCCTGTTTAAAAAAAACCCTGAATGTAGTTGTTTGAGTCTCCTTTTAAAGAGCATTTTGCCTGTTCTCACTATTCCAAAGTGCTGAAATATGAAAAAATAATGATAAAGTGTGTACAAACAGACATCAAGAATGCAGCATGGAACCAAATGCTGCAGTGTGTACTCATCCCTGAGCTGACATGTGAGAATAAAGTTGTATAAAGAGGCAGCTGTAGATATGCTAGAGCTTCCCTGTGTCATGCAGGGTTCTCTTCCCTAAAGCACTGTCTGCCTGGGAAAATGGATGCAGGTATTTTGCCAGCATTTGTGTGTACAGGTGAACTACTGTATGCTCCTGGTAGGCTGGGGGCAGGGGGCGGGTAACATGAGGGAGGCACTGTACTGATGTCACTGTACAGCCTGTATGCTTGGTTTTCTGCTTGGGAAATCCTGTACAGAAACATGGCAAACCTTAAACAGCAGGGCTAGCAAGTGAGTTCACAACCAAAAATTTGGTAAAAGAAGAGCAAAATTATTTAAAAACTGAAAAAATGAGCTCGTTCTGAGCAACTTGCGGCAAACGTGACAGCTGAATTTTGATGTTCTTGACATGCTTCGGCAGCTACGCTGTGGTTGCAGTGCTCGCCTGCTGCAGGCTCTGCTGGCACAGCTGGGCCAGGGCAGCAGAAGGCAGGCCCTGCTAATCACCTGCTGCTGGAAGGTTAGGAAGTGGGACAGGAAGGCAACTGAAGTGGAATTTTAATTGCCTTCCTTTCATCACAAGCGGGGTTTACTTCAGGCATCCTGCTGCTACTCTAATAGGACACGCTTTGGCCTCCGCCAGCAACCCACATGCATGGGGCTCACGGACTCAGGGCTTTGCTCAGAGGCCATTTGAGGGCTCTTCCAGCAAAAGTGACTACCCTGAGTTATGCTGGTGCTTCCCCAGCTGGCTCCCTGCCCCGCAGGCTGGAAATCACCATGCCCACAGCAGCAGAACAGGCTGTGTAACATAGCCATGCCTTGGCTGCTGTTCACACACGAATCTTGGACTAACACAGCGGTGAAGGAAAGCTTGTGCCAAAAGGCCAGGCTGTGCACTCAGGCAGAGCGTGCCAGGCTGTGCCAGCTCTAACAGAGCACAGCAAAGGTAATTAAGGCCTTACACCACTTTAGACGTTTACTTGGTGAAGGAGATCTGAGCCTTAAGTCATGCTCGAGAAGGTTGCTGCTCTACATCTGCCTGCTGCCAGCAGACACACACTCCTTCAGCTACAGCTGACCTCTGGTGCAGCTACATGATGCTAATGAGAAACCCCAGACCTTTGTTTTACTTGGAAGTCTTGGGAGACAGACACAGTCCGCAGTCCTTCAGCTATTTGAGGAAGGGAGAGATGTATAAGATTACGGAGAAAAGCAAGGTTCAGTATACTCTGGCCCAAAGGCTCTTTAAGAATCTGACATAGGACAAGAGGGAAAGTCTTGTGAATTAAAGAAAACAAAGGTTAAAAAACCAGAAAACAGAAGTGAATTTTTAACAGTGATGAAGGTCAGAGGTGGATCCTCACTGACTATGCCTTTATGAGGCACATGGAGATGAATAAGGAGTAACCATCAAACAACAAACCAAAGAGGTCTTTGAACTTTTTTAAGACTGTAGGCAATGCTCTATGTAACAGTTTTATTAGTAAATAAGGGAAGGCCTAATAAAGCTGTAACGAATCCAGAACATTTCAGTATAGAAGATAATACAATTGGGAACTTAAAAGTAAAAAAAAAAAATTACATGACCACTGGTGCTGTAAAAGACATGTTTAGGGGACAAGTTTAGGATCGAAAATGATCTTGACCAAGTGGAAAAGTGAGGTCAGCAGAACTACATCTGAAAACTTGCAGCATGTTGGGGTTTGTTTTATTCTAATCTGCTCCAGAGGTGTGCCACCAGCACAGAAGTCTAATGTGGCTACACAGTGGGGTGTATCCCTTCACAGACCAGAACATGGGTGTCTGAAAGGTTTGTTTCTTCTCTAGAACTACAGTTTTAACTCAAGATCCACAGACCACAACCACACCTTGCTCTTTCCTATACTAATACCAGGCATTGCTGTTCAGGCCTGCTGCACAGGCTTTAGCTAAACTCTCCTGGCATTATCATTCTCTGTCTTCTCTTTCCAAAGGAGATCCTTTTGGGCTCAGCTGTGCTTTTTGTGTGCTTTTCAAGAAGCAGATTCTTGGAGCTGGAACCCTGAAAAAGATCAGACAGGTAATGGGATCTCTGTTGCTGTAAACATGTTCCTACAAAATCTCAAGTTCATCCCTGAGAGATGGGCTGTACTCACCCAACCTGGCCCCAGCAAAATCTGATCCTGGCTCCTTCTGTGTGCAAACACCACTGCACGCCAGATGCCACGGGATTGGTACAGCTCAGCTCCAGTCCACGTTGGCAGACTAAGACAACTCAACAGCAACTGGTCAAGAGGTTTTGTGTTCAAAGCAGCAGGCAAAAGTTCAGCTTAAGGCTGTCACAGACTCACTCTGTGATTTCAGGTGACATCTCCAGGTCTTCAGCACCTGCAGAATTAGGGCAGGAATTCTTCCTGCTTCCATCCTCCGGCTGTGGGATTTCTACACCCCAGGAGTTTCACAGCAGGGGTCATCATCCAACACAGCAAGGACCTTGTTGCAGAGGATAAAAATACATTAGGCATGTTATATACACAGCAGTAACTGCTGACTGCCCGTCCAGGGAAGGAGTGATTTTCTCTGAGCAGAGTGGAGCTCAGCCTGCTCCACCTGGCTTGGGTTCCATGTAACAATATTTTTGATGTTGCAGAAGGCCAGAATGAGGCTCCTAGCATCCTTCACTGAGAGGAGTCCCCTGCTTCCCCCCAGGCAGGGTCCAGCAATGGTGCCAGGCAGCTGTGAAGCCGACTACCATGCTGAAGTAGTAGATAACCCTTGACAGATGTGCAGCCAGCACAAAGCAAAAGGAGAAAGAGAGGAGGGGAAACAGCAAGAGCTTGGAAGTGTTCATGATTTATGCACTAAATTAACAGCAACAAAATGTTGTGATCCCTGGAAAGCTTTGCAAATCCCCCTGCTATAATTAGCTGTTGGCTCTGGAGGTGGTTTGCCAAACCAGATTTTCAGCTGGGATGATGCTAGATGTACCAGTACCCCTTTTTCCCCCCTGTCTTCATGCTCAACACCCCTGCTTAAAGTTGTGTGCTGGACCATCAGCCAGCACCCAGCTCTGGCCAGGCTGACCATGGAATAAAACCCGAGGTAAGGGCTGGGACACAGGCAACGCATTTGCTTCTCAGCACTGACCCTGATGGTCTTCTTGTAGGAGGCTTCCTTCCCTGTAAGCAGAACTTCACACACCCCATGGCTGTGATGGGCTCCAGTCTTTCTTACCAGTGACTTTTGCAACCAGACAACTTCAAATACAAATGTTAAGGAAAGGAAGCAAAGCCATCAGGGCCCCAACTGGGGCTGGGAACCCAAGACATACAGTGTTAAACATTGTATCATCCCTCTCAACCAAAATAAATAGCAACATATGCTTCAGTCAAAACCGAAGGACATCTGCATGACATATACATATATAAAGTGCTTTATTGCAGCATCAGATTAAAGAATTCATCTCTGTGAAATTTTGTAGGAATAAAAGACATTATATATATATATTATATATAAAAAACCACAATAAACTCAAAAGAGTTAAGGAAAGCTTAGAGATTCATCACTTAAATAGCAGTGGGCTGGACAGAATCTTTGACGGGATATAAACACTTGCTTAATGTCTACTTTTCTCACTGTGTTCTGCAAAGCCTCATGGTGTGTAAGGTGCTTGTATGAGGAACGACACTGCCTGTTTCTCATACTTCAGTTTGTGCCTGTATTGTCCAAACCACAGAGGCAGCGAAGCAGAACAGTTACTTGGCTCTCAGCTAGCTTTTGTGGGGGTGGTGGGGAACGGGGGGGTATCAATGCGAGAAATTTTTCTACTTGCCCTTGGACAGGAACTCCAGTTATTACAGAAATTACAAGTTTTTTCTGAGGGTTAGACCGGTTGACATAGCCAATATAAAGAGGAGGAGGGTACAAACCCTGGGTAACACTCTTATTGTAAGAGCACTTTCTCAGAGACCAGCCAATCTAACAAACAAATTAGTTGAGCTTTTGCAAGTCTTCTTCAAGAAAGGTTGTTTGTAGAAGTGCTGCTTCCATGCATAGGTCCAATACTGAACACTGGGCATGTTCAACAGGAGGTTGCTTTAAAGAAGTCTGCACCGATGGTAAATAAACTCCTCTGAGAGTCCGATGATGTTAATGGTGGCATATGGTATGGCAGTGGAAACATGCTCTGCTGAATGACTGCACTTAACAAGCTCATCCTTCCATGACTTCAGCCGCTCAATTTGTTTGCTTCCATGCCTCTTGCTGAGGCTCCCTGGCTCCCAGAACCAAACCATAAGATCACTGTCATCCGCTCTTGACCACCTCTATATGACCTACCTCTTTGCCAGAAACTAGCGAGTAAATGACCATCTGGGCTAGAGAACATGTAGTGATCATGAAAATTTTCCAGGGTCTAGGTCTCCATCCATGCTTATTTGGTTCTTTTCCTTCTCACCATTTACAGAACACTCATCATCTCAGACTGCATGCCTGTTGGGAAATGGATGATGTCTGCCTGTATTTTGATAGAACCCATGTCCAGAGTCTAGCAATACAAGGGTGTAATAATAGTTGAATAAGAACAATTCATTGACAACTTCATTAATAATTTTGTTTTACCAGCTATGAAGTCAGGTACGGATGACCAAGGATGCACTATTCTGTCAGTAACCAAGGCAAAAGGATCAACATACACACAACAGATAAAAAAAGGCCCCCAGAAAGACTCCCCAAAGACATTTCAGACCAAGGATATTCACTGAGGCTGGAGAAAGCTCCTGTAAGAAGGACAGACAGCACAGGATGGCCAACTAAGGACCTCTGCAACAAGTTTTTTGGTTCAACAGTGCCCTGCAGAAGTACATGGAGTAGTTAGCAGCCTTGTGTGAAACCTCTAGTGTAGAAATGACTCCATTCTTCTTTATGTGTGCTTGATGATTTTTATTTCCCCTGATGCATAAAATTTGTTAAATAAAAGCTATAAATTTTCTGCTAGTTCAGCAACTGAATGTCCAAGGGAAAAAGGTGCTCAGCCTAGTTTCTCTGCAGAAAAGCTTCCAAAATACGCTGGGAGACACGGCCACAGACCTGTGAAAAGCTGAATAAAACCCAGGCAAGACCAAAGTGCCAACAGAGAGCATCACAAGCCATGGACACCAGGTATTGACATTATTAGCACGTGTGTGCCTTCTTCCTCTGGAGCCACACTTGTGAGCCTGACCCGGAAGCGAGCCTGCGGGGTCCATGGCTTGGTTTGTTTGGGCTGCCTCCAGGTGAGGACCTGGGCAGACACAGAATGGAGCAGCTGGGGACACGGGCAGACACAGCATGGAGTAGGGCTTAGCTTGGCTCAGTGCTTTTTGCTCCTCGCCAGCAATGGCATGAGCAGCAGCCAAGGTTCCTCCGGCCCCTGGCAGGGCTGTGAGTGGGAAACACAGGACTTTCTTTTGGGCTGTGTTACAGGTGTTCCTGAGACCCTCTGGGGACTGCCAGGGGGCCAAGGTCTGGTGGAGGGCTAGTGCTGTGGCTTGCACAGATGCTACCACCCTGCTCCCCCAAGCACCAAGGCAGAGGGGCTGAAATGCGCGCAGGTGGTGTGTCCCCCACATTCACCTCCTCTGAGGCCCATCTATGTGTAGCTTTGGCAGCCAAAATGCTGGTGGCAAAGTAATCTTGCCAAGGAAGCCCAGGCAGCCAGTCTCCTCCTGCCCCACAGCCCTCTCCCCCGGACCCATGGACCCTACTAAGCCTGTCCCTGCTCCTTCCCAACCATGCCCACACAAATTCAACAGGGGAGGCCCTGCTCTGTATGTGTGGCTGGGACAGCCCTGCACTCTCTAGGAAGACCTACTGCCAGTTTCACAATAAACCAGCGTGTGCCAGAGCAGGTGTACAGACAAGAGCAGGCAGCCATGCCTGCAGCAGCTCCTTAGATGTGGCATTGAAGCCAGCAGGAGCTGAGCCCACTTCACCCTGTGCTCATCTTTCAGGCTGCATTGACAGGTCATGGAGAATAAAAGCAGACAGGAGCAGCCCCTAGTTCCCTTTATACCTCTGAGCCCCTGCTGCTCTCCACATGCCAGGCCAGGAGCCCTGGACTGCAGGACTGCCCTGTGTGGCATGGCGGGGACTGCACCACAATAACCTCCAGCACCCTCAGAAATCGGAGGGGGGCTGAGACACCCCTCTGAGGGGATGAGACAGACAGCACATCCTCCCTGTTTTGCCTGGCACCACTGAGGAGCCCATGAGCAGGGTCAGGACTGACCAGGCTGCGCAGGGGTGCAAGCCAGTGGTGGTTGTGGAACCTCTGAGAGTGGTTGTGGCTAGTACTCCTTGGCCTCCTGCAGCTGGGAGAGGTACTCCTCCTCGGTGGGGTTGTCAGCACACCGCTGCCCATTGTTGGGGGGCCGGACAGCGTGATACCGGCTCCAGTCACCCTTGCAGAGGATCCAGGGTAGCATATCCACCTTGTAGTGCAGCTCTGGGGAGAACTCAGTGCTGATGAGGTTGGGGACACCAGCCCCCTTGCCGCGGGTGATGAGGCGGGTGTGCTCATCGTAGCAGCAGTGCTGGGCAGCCAGGGTGGTGCTGTCAAGGGAGAGCATGGAGCGCAGGCAGAAGCGTGCCGTTGGCTTGTAGATGTCCAGGCGCTCCTTGGGGCCGCTGGCATCCCGCCATCGGAAGCTCTTGCCCTGCTGCTCGTCCTGCAGGTTGACAGCACTGTAGACAGCCTCCAGTGGGTAGGAGCAGGGGCAGCTGGGCAGGTCTGTCAGTACCTTGCTCAGGTACTTGGTGAGGAAGTCGCTCTTGCAGTTCAGCCACTTCTCACAGCTGTCCACCTCTGGGGGGAGGGTACCAAAAGCATGAGGGCATGCACATTCTGCACCCCACTTTACCCAGCTGCCATTTGCCTGAAGCCATGCCAACACCACCAGTGGAGCCTGCAACCACCAGGCAGGAGCAACCAGGCTCTTGGGACGAGCTGGAGCCAGACTCCACCCCCGAGGTAGTGACAGAAGGAAGGAGTTTTGTGCTGGGGCCAGGCTGGCAACATTCCCTCATGAGAGAGGGGACATGGCAGGCTGGCCTCAGCCACTGAACCATAAAGCAGGACTGTGTTGTACCAGGGCTGTGGGAGCAACTGAGTTTCCCAGCATCACCACTGAAGCCTGCACATGGTAGTGGTTTGGGTTGCTTGGGTCTGGACACCACACACGGGACTCCCTGGCAGAGCCCTCCCCATCAGCCAGCTATGACCCTCCCAAGGTCTGTCACTGAAGCCCCAAGTGTAATGCAGAGGTAGAGGCTGACCTGAATTGAACAGCTCTGTGGTGTTGTCACTTTTGAAAGGTGTCTCCTCTGTGGGGAAGACCATTTCTCCTTCTGCTCCTTGAGACAGAAAAAACCCAAAAGAGCCCAGTTGAACACCAGGAGAAATGGTGGTTTTTCCCTCTGTATGCGCACCAGACACCATCCATGTCCCAGTCCCTCTCCCACCACTTCTTTGGTAACGTGTTTGGAAGGAAGGGCCAGCAGCAAGACTGGCCCAAGAGACCTGTCTGAGGCTGTTAATTATATAAATCCCAGTGGATAGAGCTGGTTCTCAATATGCCTCAGGAGAGGATTTCAAGCTCCCAATGTAAAGTTGCACACCAAGCCTGATGCCAGCTCAACCACTCCTGGGCCCCACAAAACTGCCTGGGGAGCCATGAAGCCCAATCACAGCTTCTTTGTGATTTGCCCCATGGTCATTAGCCCTGATCACATTAAACATAACTAATTCTTGAAGCATAAGCAATGCCCAGTCTGAAGCAGTGGGGGACCAGCCCACATCCAAGTCAGACAGTACCCAAGGACTGATATGGCCAGGGGCTCACCAGGGCAATGTGTAAGATCACAGGTCCTCGACTCCGTCGCTGTGCAGGCATAGCCACAGGACCGGGTCCTCTTCTGGTTGCCACTGCCACAGGTGATGCTGCAAGGGGACCATGGGCTCCACTCCTCCTCATCTTCATAGTCTGAGCACGGCAGGGAAGAGACAGAGAGTGATGGACCTCACAGAGCTTTAGCAGGAGGGGAGACAACAGCCACCTGGGACCTCCCTCAGCTCTGCCTCCATCCCTGAACAGGGACAGTGCTGCCTGGGGCACACGGAGGTGCCCAGCTACGCAATACCAAGGGCTGGCCCCATCCTCACTGCTAAGCCCAGGGAAGCAGCCCTGAGCAAAGGCTCTCATTCTCACAGCTTTGCTTCCAGTCATACCAACCCAAACAGGTATCGCTGTCCATCCCCATCCTTGCCAAACATGCCCAACACACTGGCCATGATGCTGAAGCATCACTTGTTAGCAAAGGTTGGCTGGTTTTGGAATCATGGCCAGGAAGCTGCAGGAGGGAGCTGCTGTGGTGCTGTGGCCCATCTGCCCACTAGAATCTGCCATCCAGCCCTCTGCAGCTCCTTTCTTCGGGGGTACCCAGGTCTGTGGAAAAGGCTTCTGGCACTGATGTCACTACAGGGACCTGAGTCTATGGCAGCAGCACTTGTCATTAAACATTTACATTGCATTTCTCATCTGAGCATGCCTTTGCTAGAGCCCGTGCTTCAGTGTGACTACATGAAAGGACAATTCCCACCGGGACACTGGCATGTCTGACTTCTGGCAACCTCAGGTGAGTGCTGGCCTTACTCCTTGGCACGCTTGCTTATTTTGTAAGTAGGAGCTGAGCATCAGTGTGCTGTGATCCCTGGTGCAGGGCTGCAGGCCAGGTAGGAGTAGGGAGAGCAGTGCTCGTCTGCAGGGCAGCTGCACATGCCAAGAGAACTCACCGTAATTATATTTTTCCTTAAAGATCCAATTCTTCTGCCTAGGCCATCGCTGGTCCCAGTTACCTCCTACTCCACTAAGCATGGACTCCTCCTCCACATACTCTGCTGTGTAATCTTCCTCTTCCTCATCATCATCTTCTTCTTCCTCCCTGTCCCCTACATCCAGGTTGTCATCCTCTTCCTCCTCTTCCTCCTCCTCTTCATCTTCCTCCTCCTCCTCCCCCTCAGCAGGGTCAGTGTATTCCCAGAAGAGGGGCCAGAACAGGTCCTTGTGAGACAACCACTCAGAGGATGTCAGAGACCAGTCATTGCTTGTCTCCTTCAACAAGTCCATCTCCATTTCAGCCTGAGGATCATCCACCACTTCAATGGTCACCTGGCAGGCAGATATGAGGCAAGGCAGTCAGCCAGGGCACAGCCCTTGGACACACCTACCAGACTACGCACTGGTTCCCAGCCCAAGAGGCCAGAGATACTCTGGGCTGCAGGATTGTATGAGGAGCACAAATGGTCTCTCCTCATCCAGAGGGACAGAGCAAGGAGAGCAGGAAGTACAGGGTGGCTGGTGGTCACCCACAGGGGCCAAGGCCACCCTCAGAAATTGAGAGGTCACCCACGCAGGAGTNGGGGCGGGGAGCAGCGAAAAGGCTGTGAGCAGATTCCTCAGTCGAGGAGCTTCTCCATGCCAGCTATCTGCAGCTGGTAGTCACCAAGAAAACAGATGACAGTGGCCACACAGACCCTGCTCACGAGATCTTTTAAGGAACCAAATGCGGCTGGAGAGCACCACTTTCACCACAGTGCTCACCCACATCCCCCTGTGGCCTTCCCAGATCCACTCCCCACCTGGATGTTGGGGTTCTGGGCACTCAGGTCCACATTGGCCAGCCCTGGCAAGTTTTGCAGGTCCAGCATGAAGGGTAGGCTCTCCTCCTGGCCAGCACCGCTGGGTTGGGGCACTGCTGGGCTCCTGGCAGCCTGCTGAGCCAGTCCTCTGCGCCTGTGCCACCGTGGGCCAGCCAGCCCACTCCGCCTCAGCCCCCGCACCTTGCCCGATGGTGGCAGCTCCTCGTCCTCTGCTGAACGGGGGTTGGATGATGCTGACACCTGGAGAGGGAAAAGTCAGAGAGAACACTTCTTGAGGGTGGCAGTGCAAGGCAGGGAGCAAACCACTGTCTGGCAAAGATGGGTCTGGTCTCCTGCCCCAAACAGATCCTCCACTCCATCTTATTGTAGCATCAGGATAGCAATTAACATGTTAATCGATCAAGTTAATAGCTAGTGGCCTGTGCTGTGCCAGCACTCAGTCCCGCTGCACCTGAACCTACAAATCTATTCAGACTGGTACTTCCCAACCCCACAACCACCCTCTCTGCATCCCTCTGCTGTCCCATTGCCCATCTCGCCTGGCTTTCCACTTCTCACTCTCCCTTTTTGGCTATTTCTCAGTTCCTGGAAATGGGTTAACAGCAAGAGCTGGTTCTGGACACAGAGTCACCACAGCTCGCGTTTAATGATTTTATATATTTATATAAAGAGTTTACAACAAGGGCTTTATGACAAAGGGGAAAACCTAACCCAAATAAATTGTCCTGTGGTATTGGTATCAGGGCAGATGACTTCCAGCAACACAGGCTTGAGATTTGAAACTGAGATTTCTGATGGTGCCCAAAGGCTACCACAAAGAGGGAAAGAAACTGCTGGTAGATATAACCCAGCTACCTTTAGCTCTTTGGGAAAGGGAAAATGCCCAGCCAAACAAGTCAATAAAACTCACTTGTGAGTGCTGCCAAAGGCTCTAAGTGCTGCTGCCACTCCAGGGGCACATGGCATTTCACAGCCAGTCGTCCAGCCCCAGGAGGAACAGGGGCAGCAGACAGGGAGCCTTATTGAAAAGGCAGCACCAGTCATGCGGGGGGCCAGGGAGGTGGCCAGCAAGTGCTGCCAAATGACTGCGCTCGCTCCGAGTTCCCACGTTCCCCGTACGCACCCGGTGCGCACTGGCACGAAAGAGCGTGACTCAAGGGGCCGGCAGGCTTCAGTGTGCCCGAGAAACCCGAGATGGGAACAACTGGCAGAGCCCCCCCCCCTGCGGCACGGGCGTCCTTGGGAAGGTCCGCAGGGCCTCGCAGCTCAAGGCTGAGAGCGGAGGTGCCCGAACTCCCAGCATCTCCGCCAGCGGCTGCCTATTTCTGGCTGTCCAGCTGAAACCCCCTTTTGTTCCCAAGCTCTCGCCCTTCGCGTCAGCCCAGCCGAGAGCTGTGGGATTAACGAAGAGCACGGAGTGCCCCCCCCCCCCCCCCCCCCACCACGGCGCTGGGCGGGGGGGACGCAGAGAGGCATTTCTACCTGCAATTAGAGCCAGATGGCTTGGGGAAGGACTCCCCTCCCTTTCATCCTGATCACTGGACCACTTCAAAGGCAGCTGGAGCCTAGCCAGACTCTCATGAGCGCACACAGCCTGTCCCCAGCCCTGTCCCTGTACATCAAAGCCCACGATCCCTCCATCCCCGGGGGAGGGAAAAGAGCAGCAGGGACGCTGCTGGTCCCTTGGCTGCTGCCCAGAGCGGGCTGAACGCAGGGAAAGGCCGGTGACAGACTTCACCAGATGGGCCCGGAGGAGAGAAGGCTGCAGAGAGGAGAAAACTTGTGCTGCCCAGAGAGAGCGCTTGAGGCTTGCCCTTCTCTCTGGCCTGGAGGACTCCTGTGGCACTGCTGGTAGCAAACGTGAGCAGAAAGACCCCTCTGCATGCACCTTCCCCTCCCAGCTTCCTCTGCCCCCATCCAAACCGCAATGGTTTTGGGAAGGATGCACGGGAATGATGCCTGACTCTGTCTCAGCCTATCTCCCAGGACTTTAGCCCCTTGCTAAGTCTCCTGTCATGTCCCAGGACTCCTTGGCAGGCAGCAAGAAGCCTAGGTGGAACAAAAATAGCAAGAGAGGCTGAGCAGGCAAACCAAGCCATGTCCCAGCACTGGCTGCATG
Source organism: Pomatostomus ruficeps (assembly GCA_013400735.1). NCBI lineage: Eukaryota > Metazoa > Chordata > Aves > Passeriformes > Timaliidae > Pomatostomus > Pomatostomus ruficeps. Next base: position 72,201 of record VYZT01006121.1, on the reverse strand, counting down.
ACACTGCCTGGTGGTGCTGGGTTTGCTGCCAGCTGCACATGCCCAACACAACCCCTGCACAAGAGACTGACAACAGCCCTGCGAGGTTGGCATTCTGTCGTTGTTGTACTAGTAACAGAGTTAAATTCACACAGACACGCAGTAAGTTCAAGGAGCGAGAGAGACAGTTTATTACAACAACTCTCCTATGTGCTAAAAATCCATAGGTGATTGGTCAGTGGTCACTCACCCCCCAGGGTGATTGGCTGAAGTTTTACAACACTCAATTCTAAACACGCTGTGTTTTGAAACAAAAACAGAACTGGAAAACCAGCAGGTATTCAGATACTATTTACAAAAACCATCTTATTGTTTTCATAGTTTGCATGAGAAAGGAGAGATTCTCACAGAATACTGTAAGAAGCAGGGAAAACTTTCTGCTAGCAGCTTTTCAGTATCCACAGTGTTCCTGCCTCATTTTCAAAGAGCTTACTGGGCTGGGTAAGCTCGTTTCACAGACAACCCAAATTTGATCCACATGGAAAGTGAGGTCTCCTCTAGCAATAAGATCTGAGCTCACCCAAGGACACCAGAGCAAGCAAGCCAGGAACAGACTCAAAGTCTCCAAATCTACACTCAGTGCCTAATTCAGATTTTACACCCAAACAAGCTCAAGAAATTCAGAGTACTGTTCCCACACGGAAAATGTAAAACTGCTCCAGGGGAACTGGCTGCAAGAGTGTTGCAGGGCAAACAGAACTCCCTCAGCTCCCAGATACTCTGGAGGCATAAGGACTACAGGGGTGGCTGCCCTGGATGGCCTAGGGCCCTTCAGCAATGGTCACTACAATGTACCACCCAACACTTCCCTCCTGTTGACGTCTGCATCGCTCTCAAGCTTTGCTGGTTTAAAGTTTGTCCCTGCATCAGATGTGCCTCCTGAGTAAAGCTCAGTGCCCTGTCCCAGACAATCAATCCATGGATTTAACAAGATCTTTGGAGGCCCAGTGTTCCCCCAAGTCAGAGCATCCATGGCATCAGATGTGTCTTCTCCAAGTCCTCAAGGGTCCCCTGACAGCCACACAAGCAGCTGCCCTTGAGGCTTGCACTCCTGCTATGTGACACCCACCCTCTCCTCAGCACTGTCCAAGGAGCAGCTGGATAAAGCCATCAAGCCTGGAGCTAAGCCACTGCAGAGGGCTAAGGGAAGAGAAGATTTTGCTTGTCCAGAGGAATTCCCCTATTCTCCTCTATTCCCCTGCTCTCTGTAGAGCACAGGAGAAAGCCTGCAAACCATTGCAGAGCTGGTCATCAGCAGCTCCCTTCGCCTTCCACCACTGTGGAAGAACACTTGCCACCATGCCACAGACGCAGAGCACAGTGCTGGGAAGCAAGCAGTGTCTCGCAGCCAAGCTCCAGCCTTTTCCTGCGACCAGCCAGCACCAAGCAAAGGAAAAAGCTGAACAAGGAATTACCACAGATGCTCCTGCATACACTCGGCATATCTTGCCTGGCTGGGAATAAGGGTTCCCAGGACAGGAACCTGAGAGAAACTCTGGGGCAGCACTCAGGAAAGACCACGGACTTTACATTTGTGAAGACTGTGTTTTGACTAAAGGCTATAAGCAGGGTCACATCCACCTGCCTACCAGCCCAGGAGCCCTTCCCACATAGTCCAGGCTCTCCCACATGCATGACTGACCACTTAAACACCTTGAGGCACAAGCTTAGAAGAGATGTTTGGAAGGAGAAGTAACTTGTTAGCAATTCACCCCAGTGTCATGCTTACTTTGTACCTAACATGGGCAACAAGATGTGTGGAAAAGGTGTGGGAAAAAGCAACACATCATTGCTCTAGAGACTAAAGACTGACATTTTTCCATTTCTAGTCCATACATCTCTTAGAATTGCTCAAACATCTGGAGATGATGAAGAGAGAAGCCACAAAAACATTTCAAGGGATGGAAAGACTTTTCCAGTGAAAGATTTGTACAACTCAATTTTTTTGTCATGCTGAAAAAAGAAAGCAATGACTTGGTTTTCCAATTCTTTAAGGCAATAATCAATCAGGCACCAGAGACTCTATAATCCAGAACAGAAACACATAATAGGAAGCAACGTGCCCAAGTTAAAGCCAGACAAATTTAACTGAGGAATAAGGATCGTGCTTTTAATGCCATAGGTAATTAACCACAGGAACAATTAACAAGAAAAGTGATAACTTCTCTTGTGGAGACTATCAAACCCACATCACTGGGCTCAACACATGAGTACTACAACTGCACTAGGGAAGAAATTCAAGGCTTTAGTAATTTCTTCTGTTCTTACAATTTGTGATTTTGCTAGAAATGTCTCTAAGGCTTTGAACTAAATCTGGGTTAGGAAAGCAAATGACCAATGTTCATGTGCTGCAGCTCTTACCTAAAAATTATTAGACACATGACATTTCAGATCCTACAGCAGTTTAAATCCTGAAAACATCAACAGGCTGGTTCCTGTGTTGTACTGCGTTTTGGCAACCAGGGACACCACTACACTGCTACTTTCACAACCACAGGTGCTTGTTCCTCCAGCATGTTCCTCAGCATCTCTGTGGGCATTGCAAGTTGCCAGAGCACCCAACAGCAGTGCTCTTTGTAACTACATACACTGCTGAGCAGAGCTGCCCCTCCTCACAGGGTTAAACCAATCCAAGCACATTTGAGAGAACTCCCCTGGCAGTGAACCACTGCCGGAGCTTGTGCATCAGCAGCCAGTGGAACAAGCAAGTCACCAGCACAGGACAAGCTCAGAGGATGCAGCTTCTACCCACACCTATCCCAAGCCAATTATCGAGCACATGAACTCATCCAACTTGAACCAAAGAAACCTGTGCACACAGCAGTCAGATCAGAGGCAACATTCAGGCTGTGCTTTGGGCTTGTTAACACTGCAGTGAAGAAAATGACGTATTTGCTAAAGGCCAGTATCACACTGAGCTATAATTATAAGGAATGAGGGCTTTTGTTGCTTAATCATTACTGCTTGTGTTAGGTTTCCTTTGAACAGTTTTACCATGCTGTATTGAAACAAGAAACCACCAGAAGAACTATTGATCTTTTCCTGAATAGACCTTCCTTCTCTTTCCCCCAAGCTCTCTCCAACATTATTTTAAAATCTGTCCTGCAGTCTGTTGCAAACTTGCCCACTTATGAATTACTCAAGTACAATTTTTTTTTTTTTTACCATAAAACTTTTCTTTTTATATTTACCTAAATGAGCTGCAAGGATCTGGAGAAAGTATTAAAAAATATATATCTTTGGACTGAAACGGGGCGGGAACAACTCCAGAGCAGGATTTTACTATAAAGCCATACTATAAAGCTATGGAAGTAGAGAAGGCTGGTTGATTGCATTAGAAGGAAGCCCAGCATGTCTGGGGTTAACTCTGGGGCTGCAGTTTGCACAAGGGCTCATGACAATTTTTGCTGGTGGGATTGGGAGAAAGGGAGGTTTTCCTAGTGCTAACAGGTAACACTGTTGTCTCTTTAAAATAAAGTAAGGTTGAACAGCAGGGTAATCACCAGGAACAAATGCAGTGTGCCATGATGCCTCCCTCCCATAGTGCATGCTTTTTCCTCTGTGAGGCACTGCTCAAATAAGGGGCTTTTTTAGCCCAGCCAGCTGAAACTACTGCAGCCTCTTGAGGGCTGTAGTTTGATCCTCCTGGCTCATAACCCATCCACCAGCACATAACTGGTCTACTGGCAGTCTTTCAGCCAGATGGAAAATCTATGGGACGCACATTAAGCAAGTGACCTCTGCCACCCATCAGCTCATCACCCACTTAAGGGATTTCCCAGAGCTGTGACAGAGCACAGCAGCTTCTAGAGGTGTCAAGAGCTGGTTGAGTACCTACGAGATAACAGGGAAGGCAAAGATACCGCTCAGTTCCTGTTACTGTCTGTAAGATCTGAGCCACAGTCCCAGTCATCAGACACAACACATTTAGACTATAGAGGCAGGTCGCTTAGCAGGAGCTATCACTCAGGATTTTGACATGTGAGCTCTGGAAGATCTGCCAGAGGTAATTTAAAGAAGTTAACACCTCCAGTTGTCTCTCTCTTCTTGTGCCCTGGGTTACACTCCTGCCCACAAAGGGGCTGNGGAGGGTGGGGGGTGGTTATTGGTTTGTTTGTTTTCATTGGTTTGTTCTTTTCTTTTAATAAAGACTCCTTTTAGGTTTTAGGAGAGTTCTACAAGTGCTCATGGAACAGAAAAGGCACTTAGTTATTATGCTTACGTGGGCAGATCCTGTTTATGACAGACCAGCAGGAGCCAGCAGCAAACTGTGGGCTGTGCAGATAATTATTACGCCCTCATGATTATAATTTTCATGCAGTTATGAAAATACTTTAGATCATATGGTATCACTTTCTTTTCTAACTCGCTTCATCCCAACTATCTTGGCTAAGGAGCTGCAGGAGGCAGCATCAAAGGCTTCCTCATGTTTCACATTTATTTTCATGTCTCACAGTTGCAACAACTGTAATCTCAAAACTCTTTCTAAAGTCAGTAACTCAGTTGCCCCTGAGGCTGAGCCAGCCCTGGAGGAGAAGACACCACAGCACAGAGAAGCAGCAGCACGCAGCACCATGAGGAGCAAGGACACAGCATAGCTGACTTCATGCAAGACCAAACATGAGGAGGTTGTCCAGGCTACTGAGAATGCTCCTCACCATGCACACCGTTGGCACAGCCCAGCTCCTCTCACCCCAGTCGGCTCTCCTGTGGGTGTGCTCATGAATAACTTGCCCATGGCATCCTCACTCCCCAGATCGCTTGTAATACAAGGAAGGAAAGTAGCAGCCTCATGGCCTTTCACTTCACCTCACCGTGCCAAGCTGTTGCCCCTCCTCATGCAGACCATGGTTCTTTCACTGGCATATGCTTCTCTGCCATAAATATCTTCTCCCTCTTTGACACTGAGAAAAATTTCTTTGTCTGCAAAACTCCCATTTTGCAGACAAAGAAAATGACATGCTCCTCAGGTAGCCTGCGGCAAGGTCAGGAATGCATGCGGGTCTCCCATGTCGTACTTGGAGAAGGCTCTCAAGAAGGTTCACTACAGCTCAGTTTCTCCTCTCCAGCTGCCCTGAAGGAGGGACTGGCCTGCTTTCTACACAGTTGAACCACACAGGCCTTGCTTTGGAGAAGTTGGAGCATGTAGTTGGCACTGCTGATACATCCCAGCACAGCAGATGGGGCTGTCCTCGCACCGGAGACTGTCCAAGTGCACAGGTCCCAAGGGCACATTCTTGACGGGTGGTGCCTGCTGCAAGGACACCAGTTGGTGGCAAGGCACCCATTACTTGAAGACTCCTATACTTCTGCTGCAGTTGTGGGTATGGGAGCAAGGTTCCCACAGAGACTGCATGGGAAGGTCCCTCAGAGAGATGAACAGACACACATCCACACCCTCTGGTGTTCTCTGGCAAATGCTCCTGCCAGGGCACATGGTTTCTGTTAACACAGTTGAGCAGTAATACACATAAGATCCTAATGCATCAGAGGGAGTCGCTGCTAACTTGTTCCAGCTCTAAACCCCATGTGCTTCAGTAACTACTAACTTGTTCCAGCTAATGATCCACATTTGCTAGTCTGCACACCGTAACTCTCCCACTGATCCAGCTGCTGCTCCCTTGCCTGCCATAGCCTAGGCAACACTGCAAAAGGAAGAAAACCCCATATATCAAAAAGCAGCTGTAGAAACTGACAGGACCAGATCACCAGCCTCCCCCTGCCTGCTAGAAGAGGTGGGGGAGGGGATCAGGGCAGGAGGGAGTGTAGGGGGTACCTGCTCCCCTCATCCCACACAGGGTGCACAGGCTGCCCCTCCATGCAAGCAGCGGAGCAACGAATGCAGCCAACCAAACAAATGCAAATCCATCAGGGATCCCTTCAACAACAGACAAAATGGGCACCTGAGCCAGACTTGGAGCATCTCCATGCTCTGCACAGGAAGCGATCCAGGCAGGGATGCTGAATCTCGTCTTCCTGAAGGGGCACAGCTGGGATGACTCAGCCAGCAGCCCCTGCCCCAGGTGCTTGGCAGCAGCTCCCCAGCCTGGGGTCAAGCTCAACTCCCCTCCCCAGCCAGCTGTGATTTTCAAGCAGACAGCAGCCTTAGCACGTAATAAACCCCCACTGTCTCCAGAAGGGAAGGTGTTGGGAAATGCATACATGAAGACATCTGTACAACACCTTGTCTCGATGGAGGTGCTGCATGGTACAGCACAGTGCAGCTGGAATTCCCCGTGATTTTAGCTGCTGTGGGAATGGCTGCAGGTGAAGGGGAGGGCAGGGAGGGCAGTAGGAGGGAGTGCCAAAGTGCTATGGAAGAGAGGACATTCCAGGGAGGCAAAGAGATGTCAATTTTCCATGTGGGACACCCCCCGCAGCACCTCCAGGCAATGCAGCAAATAGTGTCTCCTCAGCCAGCAGGTGCCTGGGGGCTCAGCTGCTGGGAAAGAGCTGGGGCTGCCTTGCTCTCCCTAGGCCAAGGCTGGGATGGAAGGCAGCTCATCTGAAGGGCACTGTAGCCATGCCATGGGCCAGCCTCCTATTGAGACCTGTGTGGTAGCAGCTCCCTTGGTTTGAGACATGTTCCCTCACCTGCCTTGCAGCCCAAGTCCTGAGTGCTAGGTAAGACCCTGACAGACCAGGCCAATCATCAGCTCCTAATCCAAGATAAACCCACACCTCACCACCTCTTCCCTGCAAGCATGGGTGATTCCTAGCCATCTGCAGCCAGGTCTCTATCTTGCACCTGTCTTGTGATGCCAGGGGACAGCAGAAGGCAGCAATTTACTGCATTTTGTTCCCTTTGAATTTGTACCCTTGCTCTGGAGACTACACCAACATGAAGCCCAAGAGGCATTGGTGTCCTTCATGCCAAGGGCCACCTAGGACTCAGAGGCAGGTAGGTCACCATATTTTTGGTATCTTCATCTCCTAAGTACTGAGATGAAAGTACATCTCGAACAGCTTCTCAGACAAGCCCCCAGAGCCCCTACACAGAAGGAACATGGAGAAACTGAATTGCTTGGAAGCAACACCAGCTGACTTTTGCAGCTGGCCACATAAAAGCATCAGGCTGCCCAATGAAGGTTCCTTGCAAAAACATTCTACCAAAACAAACAAACAAATAGTCCTTACACTGCACTTTTGCAAGCTTCTGTCTGAAACAAAAACGATTTAACACTGAAATATGCTGCAATCTCTTCCTTGCTCCAGTATATTATACAAAACCTGATTCTCTGGCTGATAACATTCATTGACTTTGAAGGATCTGGACAGCACGGGTACACCTCGCTGACCTTTCTGCATTTCAGACTGTCCTCAGGCTTCCCTATGGGAAGTATCAGGCTTCTTGTTTTAAGGATTACTCTGAGAGGAAGAGTACTCACTGCTACTGTGGACCAGTTTGCACTCCCTTATCCCTAAGACACTGACAAAAGGAAAGCAGGAATTAATCTCTATCACACTCCCTCTATCACCCCACTGGTCTGGGAAGGATCCTGCTGGAGGCAGGATGAGTCTTCCAGCTTGCCTGTCTTCCAGGAAAGGGTCTGCACGAGTTGGATAATTTTGGGACTCCAGAGAGTGTCCAGGGCAATACCCTGTGGGGCGATTTATGCCTAACCTCTTCCCCTTACATATGCCTTTTACAGGAACCCCTTTGATTGTAACAATGGGAAAACAGCAGACCTATTTGTGCAATGAAAATGGAAGAAGCCCACTTTTTGGGCAGCTTCCCTACACCCGGCTCTCCTTTGTTTCTGCTGCTGTCTCAGCCCCAGGGTGGGAAGGTTTTCAACTGTGTTGACTAAGATAATTTGGCACTTTTCAAAAGGAAATTTGCTACAAAGGGCGAAGTACCTCCCTGCGCACAAAGGGCCCCTTTCAGAGCGGAAGGATGCTTCAGTGAACGTTTTGTACCCACAAATCCGACCTCCGCCAAGGACAAAGCCAGGGACAAGAACGCTTAATTGCTGAAGAAATGAAAAGGTAAAAAGCACATCCTCAGGCAAAATGACTCTGCTACTGACACAGCCCGCAGTGGCGGCGGGATCCGGCTGTGCAGGCAGCCAGCACCGATCCAGCTGCTCACTCATACCCCAGCTGGACTCTCCCGAGGAGGCGGCAGCCCGGCAAGGTGCTCCCCGCAGGGCAGACATGGCTGACAACACAAGCTGGAGATCCACAGCAGGGGGACACGGCTCTGGGGAAACTGAGAACCTCTTCTTGGCCAGAGCCCTAGAAGAGTCAAGAGGGAGCAAGAGCGGGCAGGGAGGCACAGGCAGGCTCCCGCAGACCTCTGTGACTGGGCAGCCCATCACCCCAGTGGTCTCCCCAAACCAGTGTGTCTAGGCTACGTTAGGGCTCCCAAATGACAGGGCTACCCCGACTTACAGTCTCCTGACAAACTCCACTCAAGGCCAGCTGATATTTCTTTCCCTTTAACACTTTTTTTTATCTAGTACAGACACACCATGTCACCTTGGAGCTCCTTCACTCTCTGTTTGCTGGTATCTCCAGCCAGGCATCATATCACTGCTATACATTTAATTCTTAAGCACTCACATACCCTTATGCACAGGGCAGGTTGATTTAAATCAACACTGCTGTCAATGATTTTTAATCAGGTGTTGACCTTCAGTTTTACATGTAGTTTCCCATTCCCATCTATGTTCTCACTGCCTGGTTTAACCAGTAAATAATTGTAGTGTTGTTACTTGTTTCCTTATTTCTTAGAGCCAGGAGCCAGTCATATCAGGTGCTGCACAAACGCGCTGATTTGCAGCCGACTCAGCCTTTATGCTATACTCGATATTTCTTTTGTTGCCTCCCATTATCTCTTATCGCAGATGCCAGATTTGCTTTGTTCACAGCCTCAGACCAGGGGAAATCGAACAGCAAGTTCCAGCCTGGATTTGCCCCCTGTCCCAGCCCTGCAGTAACACCCTGCGTGCTTTGGAGAGTTTGCTGATGTTGCTCCTGGGTCCCTCTCTCAGAGTGGTTCCCTCCTGCAAAAAAGCACCCACCAAGCCCACCAGAGCTGGACTGGGTGGCTTGGACCCTCCATAAAACGCTGTTGGCCTGCTCTGTCTCACCCCGTCGTTGGTGCGGGATGTTCCAACACCCTCATCACCATTCCCGCTGGCACTGCTACTCCTATGCACAACTACTGAAGCTCTTGTGTCGGTTCACACAGATCTAATCACTCCTAACATTTACATTTGTAGCATGTTAGGACGGTGGCTGTTTTCTGTTTACTAGAAGAGCACCAGAACTGATTGGTATCAGCTGGAAGGAATCCAAACATCTATTAATAATGTTCAGAATCAATATTTGGAAATCCAGTGAGTTTATCAAAACACGTTTTTCATTTAAACCTCCCGACTTCATAAATAAATAAACCATTAAGTGATGTGATGAGCTGTACCTTGTCTCCATAAGGGACATAAGCTTTTCCAACTATTAAATTACCCAAATCTGAAGAGCCACTTAGCGGTCAGTGCTTCATCCTGCCACATTTCTGCCCACATCAAAGTATGATGCATCCAACCTTCAAAAGTGTTTCTAAAACTCTTGCTGTACACCTGTCTGCTGTTTCTGAACCCACCTGCCTTCCCAAACATCACCAACAAACCTCCAAATGAGCAGGCACCTTCTCTTGTTAGATTTAAGTCACAGTTTGGAAAGAAAATTGCCTTTCAACTTTTTCATTCAGCCCTTTCCACTTCTAATCAAATAGACCGAAGAAACAGAAAAATATTTTCACTACATCTGTTGCTTATACTGAACACAGTATCATTCAGGCAAAGCTTTGCTGACCAGTGTAATTGCTGAGATAATGTAAATGCAAGTACTTGCCCCTTTGGTAATGGCTGGAAATAATGGATCCTGACTGAGGTACAGGACTTTGGACATACTGATAAGGCTAGCACCTAAATATAAAGCATGTGTTTCCTCCATCCTTCCTACAATAAGAAGAAGACTTTCTATCTCAAAATACTTACTGAAAAAATTATTTTTTTAACTTTTCTAAATTATTTTAGTATAGAAGTGCAACTTTAAGGCTCAGTACAGATTACAAAAATTCCCATTCAATTCTAAACTGAGGGAAAATGTTTGCTTTAAACAAAGTTGTTAAATTAAACTAAGTCCAAGTTATGTAACTGTTTAATGGTTTTGATTGTCTATCTGCTCTGCTGTGTCATTTCTATTTTTCTCCTCACAGCCCCCTTCATTCTACCCACATCTGTAGGGCATTACCCATAGTGTAACCAATACTCCAGCTGTGGCTGCCCTGCTCCACAGAGACAGGACGTATCAGTGCTGCAACATGAACCATCTGTGTGTATGACCCAAAATCGCTCTGGATTTTTTTTTAACCACCATGCTGCTGCTTGTGCTCTCTGCTTTAGCTCAAACAGCTGGGCATGACTGCTGTAAATTGTCCCCTGCATGCACCAGAAACAGAGGATTTCATCCCAAAACACAGCTAAAAGACACATGCCAATAGCTACTGCTTCCTCCCTGCCATAAGAATTGTGTTGCCAGTGCTCTGAGGGATGCAGGGTGCGCACAGGAATACCAACAGGCTGCCAGAGGAATCCATTCTTCACTTCCTCCTTGTTCCTAACCTCCACCCTCAAACCTTTGCCTATAACCTTCTTGTATGTTTGTATTTCTGCAAGAAGCAAAGGTCCCGGGGACAGAGGCCGCGCTGTGTAAGTGCTCTATGTGATCTTTGGCTGGCCGCACAACGCTCCCCATTCACAGCCATTCACAAACCGCGTCTGACAGCAGCTCACATGCTCTCCCACGTATTTCAGATGGCAGATAAAAAGGAGCCTGAGACTGTGCTGCAGGGTCCCGTGGAGGGTCCCGTAGTGGGGACATGCACAACTTCCTAACAGACAGCTTGTCCCTATCCTTGCTCCCTGCCACAAGGCTGAAACACCCTCCTGGATTTCAAGTGTAAATCCCTACTCCTTCTGCAACCTGAGGTTATTTTGCCTGGCATTTGTCTGGCAATTGAAGCAGCATCTATGTCTATGGTTGAAGTTTCACTAGCAAAGTACAGCACCAACATGGTATTACAAGCACTACAGCACATCATCCCCAGCAGTTCTCTTTGCATCTGTTCAGTCCACGCTCCACTCAAAACCGTGACCAGGCTTGACTAGTGGTACTTGGCTGGGTGCAGCCTGTGCATTCCATGTAGCAGATTCCCTCCTCACATATTCCCTGCACTTCATGCTGGAATGGAGTTTAGTGCATCCGACAGGAGCTGCCAGCATGACTCCTCCACAGGTCAGCACTCTGTTTCGGCATTAACTAGCAATAAGGTATATTCCCCCCAATTCACACCTCCTCTGCCAGTTCGACTGACACTGAAGATCAAACCTGCCGCTTTCCATACTGCTGCGTATCGCAAGCGAGGACTGAGCTGCTCTTACCCTGCCCTGCTCAAACTCCTCCTATCGTCACTTTTCTCAATCATTCCTTTCACCTCCTTTTAGCAGCAGCATTCTTTGAAAGAGTACTTTTTAAACACAGCTCTGCTGCCTGAATGACTTTTCTTCCAGAGAACTTCAAGACAGAAACAGCTTCTTTTAATCATCCAATAGTCTTCCTTACTACCTGCTCTCCCGGTAGTTTCTTTCCCACTCCCTTCCTGTCATCCCAATCAGGTCCCACCAGTTGGCTCCCAGTCTGACCAGTCCCTCATTGCGTGCTGAAGTTTGCCCTTCTACAATCCACGTTCGGCAGCCAGCGCGGAACAGGATCCGGCACTCAGCGGAGCGAGAGGCGCAGCCTCGGGACATCCCCCCTCCCGGCCGAGGGGTTCCCAAGGCCGCCTGCCCCGGGGGACACTGCGGGGGCGCAGGCTGCCGGGATGAGAAGGGAGCATGGCCACTCCAGAACCTGCCCCAGGGGCGTTTCGGCGGGGAGAGGAGGAGAGATGGTGGCTGAAATCCATCGTGTCTTAGGTTTCTGGTACAGGAGATTCGGCAATTCTGGCAAGGCATCAACTGCTAATTTGACTGCAGCCGGACCCCTCTCTCCCACCTGGGACGCTGGCCACCGGAGGCAATCGATCTCCCGGGCACCGGGTCACGGCAGTCGGCCCCGAACTCAGAAAGCCTAAAGCATCCCCTTTCCTTCAGCCTCTGTGTAGTGCGAAGACCTGAGGCTGCCCGAGAATCCCGCAGGCCTGGAAAGGGCTCTGCCCCTCAGCGAGTGAGGAAACAGCCGATAGGACGGGGGCCCCAAACCCTGCTTCTCCCCGCTGCTGCTTCTCTCCCCGGAGCTCTGGGCGGCCGGGCCGCGGGACACGTGTTGGATGCTGCTCCCGTCCAAGATGCTCCGAGGGAGCCCCAGTGACCGTCCAGGTGGCCGGCTGCTCCTCTCAGCTTTCCTGTGCACGGAGGGGGTGCAGAGGCTGAGGAAGAGCTCGCCCTAGCACCCTCCAGGCTCTCTGTATTTTCCCAAAAGATCGCCCTACCTCCGCCAGCTTGGAGCTCCTCTCCTTCGGGCTATTGCTGCGCTGTTTCCCCCTCACGGGTAGCCCTCTCACCGCAGCCAGGAAAGTTGTCAGGAAGACGAATCCGAGGATGAGCACGATTTTCCGTCTAATCAGAGGCATCTCTCCCTTCCTCTCTCCCCACCTCGCACGTCCAGGCAGGCGGTCCAGCAGCACGCCCGCCCTTAATGCTCCAAATCCTGTCCTCCGAGGGGAACAGTAAAAATGTTTTTTTAAAAAAACTATATATATATATATATATGTAAACCTCCGGAGCCGGGAAGTGCGGAGCCCCGCGGGCGCGGAAGGGGGCCGGGGTAGGGGCAGGGGTAGGGTCCGCCGGCCCGGGCCACTCCGCTCCCTCTGATCGCTCTTGCAGTTTGCCGAGCACCTTCCGCTGTCGCGGCACCCCCGGGCTCGCCTGCCGGTACCACTGATTCTGAAGGATAACTCTGAAAAGCTTCACAAATG
>VYZT01006121.1:23488-58843 GCA_013400735.1 Pomatostomus ruficeps | reverse complement strand
CCGCACGAGGCGGGGAGGATGGAGGCGCCCTGGACGGAGGGGCGGGAGCGGGGACGCGGCCGGGCAGGGGGCTCCGAGCCTCCCGCCGCGCACCCGGGGAAGAGAGCTTGCAAAAGCCGCCTCTTTTTGGGAGCGCCAGGGCTGGGGCCGCTCTGCGGGAGAAGGGGGACGGGCCCCCCGCCCCGGGGCAGGCCGGCGACAAGCAGAAACGGGGCTCTGTGGTCCCCGGTGAAAGCCCCGGCTGCTCCTGAATTGCGGGAGAAAGTTTCGACCACTCAAAAAAGTTCTTTATTCCGTGATTTGCTCTCTTTTGCGCCGGCAGAATCTTACCCAGCCCTCAAAGCCTGTTGGAAACATGGAATGGCAGTTTACCTGGGGTCTAGGGAGTATCTTTCTCAGTATCTCCACAGGCGTTCATGAGCCGATTAAGGAAATTAGGAAAAGGATTATGAAAAATTATTAGGGAAGGACACTGAAAGGAGGTTCTGCAGCCCACTAAGCCCACTAAGGAAAAGTGCCAATGCTGGCACAATCTCAGAAAGGGAGACCTAGAAGGGAAAACGCAACATTTCTACAGCAGCCTTAGCACAAAGCTGCAAATCACCTGGGCCCATTTGTGCATCCACAGCTTAAATCAGGACCTGCACCTCCTTTTCAAATACCAACATCTGGTTTATGCAGACTGAGGGCTGAGAAGAATAGAAGGAAATGTTTAGAGCAAGACACAGACTGCAAGACAGATGTGAGGTCAAGAATCCCATGCGAGATGGATCAAGAAGCCCTTTCAAACATCTCATTAGCAGCATGACAGCTGAGAGCAGCCTGACACTGTAACAGCACCCAAGGGTAGCAGCCTGGCTTTCAAGCACAGCAGCTTTTTGGGGCCAGCACCGAGCTACAGAGGGCACTCATTATGGGAGTGCTGCACATTGGGAACAGCAGCTACCAGTGCAGGCATCTCTCTGTAACAGAAGCGGCTTTTCTAGACTGCACATCAAAGCTCTTGCTGTACGATGGACCAGAGACTGCCAGAAGACAGCTAAGCATCCATCTCGCATGCAAGGTTTCCTGGCTCTGGAGTACAAGGCTAAAGGGGAACAATGATCTGTCTGAGCTCTCAAACAGGCTATGGTTTTACCCAGTCATTCCAGTATGAAACTCGTGTGTTCAGTTTTCTGGAGGTTTATATTTTGGGGGTGGGTGGGAGAGTGACTGGGAAGGAAGAGGAAGAGGGTTCGGTCTCCTTAATAGGAAAAAGCCTCATTAAGAAAAAGAGCGCCAAAACCTCAATATAGTGTTTTCTTAAAGTCTTTATTATGCAGAACATAGAATATATTTGAATGAATTTTTTCCCAAGCATTTTTTTCCTCCAGTGTTTTTTTTTAAACATGCATTGTTACCTTTTTAAAGCCAATATACTATCCATTTATCTTTTTCCCTGCCCACAGAGCATCCATATTCACGTTAATCACAAGTGTAAAAAAAATTAGACATCTGGCATAAAATATTTTGGGGGGGAGCCCATTTAAAAATTTTATCTAAAATGTCTTATCTACAAAAAAATCCAATATATATGTACATTATAGCAACACAGAGGCATAAGAATACAGTGCAATTTAAGATGAAGTGCTGTGACTTGGTAATTCTGCCCAGGGCTTGTGGAAATGTGGGCCACCATTGGCTTTGGGGCTGCTAGCCTAAAGCCTCAGGCTCCAGCATTCCTCCATTCTCTCTCAAATGGGTCTGAAGTTAATATTGGGAGGCTAGAGATGCATTAAGCTTAATATACCATTAGAGGGTAGCAGAAATACTGCCTGAATAGGATGAGCTTTGGCAAAAAAAAAAAAAAAAGAATGTTTACATGGTCAGAGGGTCACCATGGCTATTTTTGGAACGGCACCAACCCTTGGCATATTCATGTCAGACCTGTTCACCTACTGCTGAGGAAATGAATTTGCTAGCTGCCACTGTTTCTGAAATCCCTGACCCTCTGAATAAGTCTCCCACCTTCAGCAGCCCAGGAACAAGCTACCGATGGAACTACACAGGAACTATGTAAGCTACATAGGAACACTGGTGCACCAAACTGCACTACTTCTGGCTCCCATGTACAGACATCTCCTTAAACAGCTGCTAGCCAGGGTCACACACAAATTGAGTTTTTAACCTCTCCCTCCCAAGAAAACAGCAGTACATACTGCTTAACTAAGAGCACACAGTATTCTTCCATGGGTTAAAATCCACTGCATTTCTCAAAGTCAGTCTTAATTTCAATTCTTCATACCAAGAATCACAGTTTAAGGCCTTCAACACACACCACTGTCATCATCTGCTTCACCCAGCCCCCTCTGGGGATATAAACACAACAGCTCCAATGTCTGCAGCAAATGCTTTTCTTTTTAATGGGAGGTAAAGCACAATACTTCACACAAACACTTTATGTTTGTGCTCTAGTATTACATCTGAATCCTTGAACAGGTGAACAACTGCAAGGCTGGGGATGTTTACAGGTATACAAAGCCATCAGAATGACATTGTTTTTTTTTTCTTTTAAAACCATGTTCAGGTTACATGTTCATGTTACAGTCCAATGACTGGTGCTTTTCCCAAATAGTGGCCCAATGCCACTTGGGTGTCAGGTCCAGCACCAAAACCAACAATGCACCTGCTGAGTGGTCATACTAAGCATTCCTGAACAGCTCAGCACTTCACTAGTGCTAAAACAGAACAGACTGCAAGTGCCTCAAATCTCCACGCAGAAGGTGCTATCCACACAGATCCCAGCATGCTTTACACTTTCATAAGCTCAAGATAAACTGTAGAAACAATATATATAAACTGTATAAATTCTGAGTATTGTGTATTGGGATTCCTCTCCACAAGTTTCCTTCTCTGTGATGCAGCAAGGGGGCTCATGCATCGTGCCCCAGATCCAATGCTGCAAGGTGCTCTCTTAGATGAAAGGAAGTCATGCTCACACTTTCCTCCAACCTCTCCTATGATCTCCCTGAATGGATAACATGGCTTCTGAACGAGCAAACAGCTGTAAACCAATTGTTTTGCAGAGGTAAAGAAATCAAAATTTGCACAGAAGGAGAAGTAGTATTTACTTGGTATTGAAAAGTTTTAGAGGAGTGTCCATTTAGGCACGGAAAGCTGCATTCCTGATTTAGGGGTATTTGTTCAAGTACACATGAAAGTTCCCTGTACAGCTGAAAGAAAGTGATGATTTACTACCCCTTTTCTCCATCTGTGCTGTATCAGTCCTTCATCCACACAGCACAGAGTCACTGATTTTATGGGCTTCCCTTGCCTGTCCTGTGTGAAAGTGCAGCTCTGATAGTGAGTACCACTTCTGCACTCTGAGAGGAAACAGCAAGAGGAGGATGGATAATGCAATTCATTCACTGAATGACTTCATTACAGAAATATGTTTGGTCAACTCACTCCTGAGTCTTTGCCTAAAGCAGAAGCATACTACACCTGTAACTCCAGAACCAGATTCATTAAGGATGCTACTTAGAAGGGAAAAGATAGAGGAACTAAAGAGTTAAACATACCATATACATACTATACAAAAGTTTGTGTCATGTAAAAAACAAAAATGAAAGCTCCGAATATTCTGACACAAAAAAATACTGGTTTCTTCTCTGCCAAAGAACTAAAGGAAAACTATGAATCAGGTTCCTTAAGACAAAGGTCGACTTGGGAAGGCCAGTTCCTAACAAGAAGCAGATCTCCCATTCTTTGCTGATGCTTGGTAATAGGAACATCTCATCTTTCTTATGAGTGAAAGAATATGGCCATTAGCCTTAAAAACAGTACTGGTTCTAAACTCTTCACTCTGCTCAACAGAGGCAAAAACTTGCTTGGTAAGTTCTTCATAGTGGTACTGGGAAGGTAACTATGGTATATTTATGAGTAAGTTTAGCCAATATACAGTACAGGGCAAAATCCTTTGTTCAAAAGCAGCCTTCATTTTCTTTTGAATTTTGCATCTCTTAAGAAATACCAGGAGTCATTTTCAATTAGAATGTCTCTGAAAAGTTGGCAGGGACTTAAGTCTTATTTCTTAAGCAGCCTTTCTTCCTTTGTGATCTCTCAAGATTGGTTCTCTCATTCATTTCTACTGCCAGGAGAAAAAGGAGACTGATTTCTAGTCAGTACATAAATATCGAAGCAGCAATCCATCCTACACATACCGTGACAGCATGCATGCTGTAGGTTTGCCTAGCACAAACCAGTATTGGAGTTTTTCTAGTAGATGCAAAAAGGTTGTTCTGGTTTTCAAGCTCAGTCAATTACTGAATTAAAAGCATGAAATCTTGGACTTTTTCAGAATCAGTTTCAACAGGTTTCATCAGATTTTGGCAAAACAGGTTCTCTTGAACAAAAGACGTCAGAGAGGAGTGGGGGGATTTGCTTCCCAAAAAGGATATGGCAAGGCTAAAATGTAACCAAGCAGTTTGCAAATGCTAACTGCCAGAATTATTTCTGAAGTGTCTTTGCAACCCAAAATTCAAAGTTATATGCAGACAGCGTGACACAGAGAAAGATACTAAAAGGCAGAAGCTTGAACACAATTTTCTCAACAACTGGAACTAGAAACCAAATGGACACTAGTAATTTTTAAACACTGAGCATTCCAGAAGTATTATTCAGAATTTATCTATATTATGAAGATTTTTCCATATGCTTTTCTCCCTTCCAAAGACAAGCTGCTCTAAAACTGATTTCCAGAGACAAGGTTAAGATTCAAGACTTGTAGAATCTATGATAACCCACTTCTAACTTAACACATCACAGTTTTCAAACTGACTTGACTACACAGCAGACAAACACACTGTATATTTGTGAATGCTTAAAAACAGCTACCTACTGAGCCAAGCCTTTAAATTGGTCAGTTTTGTCTGCTCTTAAACTATTCCATGATCAAGCTAATAGGATCAGGGCTGAAGTCAGGGCTTCCTGTACTAACCTCCTCTTGTTCCCTAGTACAATCCAGAGAGAAAAAAAAAAAAATCAAAAATTCTTTGAGGTAAAGCTTCTTGAAGTCAGACAGCAGGTCATCTGCTGGAATGTTAGAGCTAGTCCTGGGCAGAACATGGGTGAGAAAGCAAGCTCAGCTAGCTGTGGTTTATTCATTCTGTGGCTGAACATGTGAGACTATTTCATTGCTACCCAAGCTGCACATACAGACTTCTCAGACTCTGAACACACTTGGCTCCAGAAGAGCCAACCAACATCACTGGACTAAGACAGAAATAGTTATCTGGACCTATTTTCAAACAGTCAATTTCAGTTCTTCTCATATAATTAAATTCAAAGGCAAAAATATGAACCAGTGTCTTGAAGTTCCATTACATTAAAATGGAACAAGATCTACAAATGCATGAAGTTAGATATTCTATAAAATAGAAGCCAATTCTGCTTTAAATCACCACATGTATTTGCAGAACTGCTTGGTTCTACTGGTCAAAACACTCTTTCCCTGTTAGTTGCAGAGTGAACATAAAAGAGCTTTAAAAGAATGATTTTCAGCACCACATAAAAAGCTTCGAGCTGCTCTCTGCTTTAGTATTATGATGATGAGTCTGCTTCTAAAACCCTGTCACCTGCAGAAAGCATCCTGCTAACCCAAACTGAAGAGCTGGTCTAACCCAAGTGACACAATGTTAACATTTTACCATCTTTGCAGAAATCGTGTATGTCTAAGTATAAAATACAGAAAAAAAATATACTGCAATTGACTCCTATTTAAAATTTTTGGTACCTTTTTGTTGATCCATTCTGTTCACTGAAAGAATTCAAGATATAAAGACTAAGTAGCAGACCAGTTCTAAGGTGTGTTAGAGCAAAGGCATCTATTTTAAACAGAGGAACAGTAAGAAACCTGCAAATAAAGACTCCAAACAGCAACTGGCTCAGCAAACGCTCATTTGAGCAGTGTTGATCAGTAACAGAGGTACCAAAGAATGAAGATGTCAAACTAAATGTAATTGTGAGGACATTCTCTCTCTTCAGGGAAGGCCTGCAGACATGCAGTTGCCAATGAAGACTTTGCTGGCTAGCCAAAACATAACGTATGGTTACAAGATTCAAGTTGTCCATGTGCATAACAGGGCCAGTGAAGAACACCTCATGGATGACCAGAAACAGTGAGTTAGCATGGCAAAGGGCAGCAGTCTTTCACAGATCTGCATGAAATAGATGGTTCTCCTAACAGTCACCCACTGAACAGGCCTGCTTATTGAGAGGGCTTAGTCTTAACAATAGGCACAAGACTTGCTCTAATTTACTTGAATCCAAGAGCACCCTTCTAAAACTTAGCAGTGACTTGTTAATGACTTTATGATAATTCTAAAGCAAGAGAAACTAACCTGAAGATGAGAAAACAATACACACACAACCCGTATTTTTCCATTTTTTTTGAATAGAAGGATTAAAACCAAAACAAACCCCTCTCCATCACTTACCCTCTATCAAGAGGACAATTAGTGTCAAAGCCAGGAGACAATATGGTATCCATACCGGAAAGGAAAAGAGGCTACAGTTCCAGAAGTCCTTCTGCCTGTGGCTTACAAAACTAAATAATGTTTGGGAACAATGGTCCTGTCAGCAATAAGTCAACAACACATTTATTTAAAAAAGGCTAAATTCAAGTTTTAAACATAAGTAATTGCAAATGAAAAAAACCCCCAAGTTTGGTTGATTATCCATCTTGTTAAATATGTCAAAATCAGCAATCAACAGTTTCTCTAGGAAGTCTTCAAAAATAGACAGGTCAGCTCATTCCTTATTGGGAAGATCAGACACCTAGCAGTGACACTGAAAATGCTGCCATGCCAGCGTCACACATGCTCACAACATCTCAGCCAGCATTTGGGAGGCTAATGGTGCATACAAAGTCTGAACTAATCAGCCACAGCCAACTTGGGTTGCTGTGGACTCATTGAGACAAATAAATAAAAACAAGCAACAAGAAAAAAAAAAAAAGCCAAGCACCTCTAGGGCCAGACCCTGAAGACACAGGAATCAAAGAATTTTTTTTCTCCTCTCCCTATTTACAAAATGCCATTTAGAGCTGATGTGGCCACTTCAGTATTGTGAGGAAACGTCTTTTATACTAAGCAGTCCTAAGTGTGTTGTTCATGGATGCTGTGGCCTGTGTGCCACGGAGTGTCCCATGGGGTGTGTCCCTCCCACTGAGGCACATGGAGGGAGTTCAGTCTTCTGTTTCTTCATATGTTGTCTCGTCAAACGGCCGGTCCAAGAGAGGTACCAAACGGCGACGGGAATATTTCAGTTGCAAAAGGTCCCCAACTTCATTGATTTCTTTTAATGCCTGACAAAGAGACCACAGTAGATCAGTAGAGGAGAAAGATGCAAGTTATCAGCATATCTTTCTTTATGCATGCCTGCAGACTACTCTGACAGCCTTTTTACTTGAGATTTTACTGTGCTAGAAGCCAGTACCTTCAGAAGTGCACAGGATTTTTTTTTTTCTTAATTTTAGCATTCAGAAATTTTGAGACCACATAAACAGCACTGGTCACTTAACTGAGAGTGGCTATGTATCAACCTGACTATTCCAGTTCCAAAACATGATCATAATATTCAGCAAACCCCGTGACTATTCACAGACAGAAAAACAGAAAATAATGGTCTTCCCTTCCTGGAGGTAATGAAGCTGAAGTAGAAAAAATGTACATGGAGGTTTGACTCCTCTTTATGTATCATTCAGTTTGAAAACAACCTGTGTTAGCATACCTGATCTACTCTATTTTTTAGATTGCAAAATACCATAGACAAAATACAGCAGTGAGCTAACAAGTTCTATAAATGCATTTGTTATATCTACATTTGCATTGGCCATATACCACTAGAGATGAAAGCTATGTATCATAAACAACATGGCACAGGAGATTTTTGCCAGACAATTCAAGGGAAGAAAAATAAAGTTGTTCTGGGTAGAACCCCAAGCATTATCTCCTTGGAAAGCAAGTTCCATTGAGGTTGCTACAAAGGCCACACTCAAGCAACTGATAACCCAGAACACTGCTACTCAATTAGCACACCCTTCACCATTTTGACCTGAACTCAAATATTATGAAGTTTACCAGAGATCAAACATCTGCTTGCATAAGAAATGAGGAAAGTCTCAGCTCAGTTAATCATACTTCCATTATGTTGCAATCTCTGATAAGACTTGGGTCCACAATAGGGTCTGTTAAAAGCCAAATCCTAAATTTCATTTCTCTACAGAACACTCCTAGAGCAAAGTACAAAATAAATCAGTTGCTGCAGACAAATCTGCAATAGCATGAGATGTGATAGTTCTTTTATATAGGCAAGTGACAAAAAATTAATTCAGATCACTTCCAAGTCCAATATGATTTTTTTAATTCAAAGGCATTTGTCACTGCCTTGAATTGTAAATTTATTGAGATAGGTACATTCAGCATTGCTTCAGAATGTCACTAATTCAACATTCATGCTCCAAACTGAGTCAAATGCTTGTCTCTTGAGAACAGTTGGCAGATGGGGGTTAATATCTCTACATGTTTTTTCTTCCTAGATGGATAGTTCAAGCTTTTGTTTCTTTAAACAATGACCCTTCATGCTTGTTATATCTGGCAGCAAAAACCTCTGCACTCTAAAATCTGGGGGACCAACAAACCCAGAAGTTGGACCTCGGTAAAAACAAACCAAAACAAAAGTGTGGGCACAGTCTGCTAGAGCTTTAAGTAAAGATCCCATATGGAAGCAATTTAAAGCTGAATTTCTGTTGAAAGAGTATGTTAACTGTTATTCTTGAATGCAGATTTAGGATTTTATTAATTTATAACAAAAAGGGCCATGTGATCAGCAAAGACTACAAAGGAAATGGCATTGGTGTACTCTGACTTTAGGAGAGTGTAATATATTTTTCATCACTGAAAAGAAAGCACAGCCCACAGGGATGCAGGTTATGAGGGACTTGACTCTGATCTTAAGCCAAATATTTTTAGGCAAGGAAGTTTTATTTACATAAAACAGTTAAAATTGTAACTAAGAACTGTTCCTCATCATGTGGGTGTATTTAATAAGAACGGAAGCATTACAAGTATCATTATTTGCAAGACAAGCTTCTCTTCCCTGCTTCAAACTGGATAAGTTTTGTTTACAAAAATACCACAAGAGCCCTAGTTAGCATCCATGAATACACAGATGGGATACCGAGTTATCCTCTCTGTCACTGACTTAAAGAAACTGTCTGCCAGCTCTCCCAAGTCCATTCATTTTAGTTCTTCCTCCTTCTGGACATTGTTGCCATAGTTAGTAGAGGGATTAGATCTGAGGGCTGCTTTAATGATTAGCTGCCTGAAATCAACCCCCTTTCACTGCATCACAAGAAAACACAGGACAAAGTCGCTGACAAAGACTTGTTCCTTATTAACTCCTCTTGCCAATGGTCTGGGTTCTGAGCATGCAGCTATTTTGAACCTTAAAGGGGGTTACACTAACTTGGAACAAAGCCTCCACATACTGAGGTAAATCAGGATTTCTTCATTCACTTCAAAATTCACACCTCATTTTGCTCTGGATTAATTTTCTTAGGCAGACAAGTTCTAATATATTGAACAAGCATTTCCTCAATTTAGTATATTTAACACTTACAGAGGTACTGTAGCAATGACTTTTATGTTAAATGCACAAAATTTGAAACATTTTTTGGAAAATACATAAAGAATTGTCAGGAAAAGAGGTTTTTAAAGCAGAGTAATAAAAGTTACAGATAGATTTTGAAAGACAGCAAGTGTGGTACTTATACAGACCCTACGAAAGCAGCTTATTATGGCAAAGGCCCCAGCTAGTAACTAAAACAGAAGACTGAGAACCTAACCAACTGTGAAATTGCATGATTGCTCAGGTAGTGCCCACACATCAAATTTGTACACTTTCAGTTTTAGCTCAATTTGCAGCAATATGATTTCAGAGACTTCAGTTTTCTTGATTTTCCTTCCTCCCTTCCACCTCTTATCCATTCATCCTCACTCCATGCCCACCTGTCCAGAAGTTACTGCTGCCTCATTTGTGTCAATGAACACAGGTCTATTACCATGCTCTGAGCCAAGTCTGATACTATCCATTTTATACAGGGGGAAAGGAAGCGAAGGAGAGGGTCTTCTCTGAACATGAAACAGAAATAACTAAATTGAGGTAATTAAGGAAAGAGTAGCAGGACAAGTAGCTGGGAAGGAATTCCTTAAGCAATATGTTGTTGGAGTGCTATGTTAGAGCATCTCTCACAAGGCAAAAACAACTCAGGAGCAGCAAGTACTGCACCGCAGATACACAGCAAGTTAATGCTACTCAATGACACTAAATATACATTACAAAACTGTTCACACCACTCACTGCCTTACTAATTTTCCTAACAAAAACTGAATTTTAAAAGTGTGCCATTTTAAGCTGTTGATTTTTATGTAAGTGCTGCAGCAGTAAAGTGGGAAAAGGTTGAGTCTTTTTTTTTATAAGACATTAGTAAATATCTGTTATATGTCCTATTTGCTGTTCACATATTGAAGTGTTACCACCTGATCATATTTGGACATGGGGCATGATTTCCCCTTCCTAACTCTGTGACCACTCTCAATCACCTTGTCTACAAAATAGTCAAAAATAGTTTCAAGACTTTTTTTCTCCACAATCTTCTCAAGATAAAGGTGAGGCTTTTCAATCTGCAGTTCCTCACATTTTTTTGCCCTTCTTCAAGAAGAAGGTGACATTTGCTGTCTTCCAATCCTCAAGAGCCTCCCCCATCCACCACAAACTCTTCCTCCAAAGATGATAATCAAGAGCAGCCTTGCAGTGACAGCCAACTCCCTCACCACTTGTGGATGCAGCTCAGCAGGTCCCATGGACTTGTGCATGTGAGTTTTGTTAAAATGTTCCCTTATTGGAGCCTCCTTCACACCAAAGGTAAGTCATTGTCTCAGGATTCCTAAAGTCTCACCAGTAGACTGAGACAACAAAGGCGCCGAGTACCGCTGCCTCTTGCATGCATTTGTCGCCTGATTCCCTGTGCCATTCAGCAGCAGTCCCCCGTATTTTCTCTACTCTTTTTTTTGCTACTAATACCCCCATAAAAGCTCTGCCGGCTGCATTTCATGCCCTTTGACAGACTTGAATTGCAGCTGGGCTTTGGTTTTTCTGACCCCATTCCTGCAAGCTCATTACTGTGTTTCTATTCTTCCTCGGTCACCTGTCCCTCCTGGCACCTCTTATACATTTTCACGATGTATTCTTGTTGGTTTGTTCATCCATGCAGGCTTCCCACCACATTCACTCTCCTTCAAGTCAGGATAGATCATTCTTCAGGGAAGGAGATGGGAGGAAAAATCAACTAGCTGTCCTGGATACCTCTGCTCTTTGGGGCTATATTCTATGACATTCTTTCAAGTAAGTCTCTGAACACCATAGAGTCTACTCTCATGAAGTCCAAATTCATGACTCAACCTAGTTTATATTCTGAGTCACAGACCCTCAAAGTGGGGGAAAAAGTGCAATGCAGAACTTTTGCAGTGCCTAAGACAGCTCATGTACACATGTCCATCAAAAAAGATTATTCAGAAGACTCAAAATTGAATGCATACCAATCCTCTTTCAACTCTGTTAGTCAGAGAGTAACCACCATCCTGACTTTCTGAAGGTAGCATGTCCTAACTGTGATGCAGACCTTCTTTGAGGGGACCTCCATTCCCTCTGGAAGTGCCAGTAAGAGTAGGTAAAGCATTGCGTGTGGCACAGACTCACTAGGACAGGTTCATTTAAGACACAGTGCTCTGAAGCTTTAAATAAGAAGAGGAATAGTAATCTTTGGAATAAAAATTCTCACTAGTAATCATGCGCTTCCTTTCGAGAGGAATATAAATGTTTTGGAGGTTCTCAGGTCTTCTTATTTTTTTTCCTTACCATTAGCATCTAGGGTCAGAAGATGCAGAATGTTTCCTTCTAACCATTTCAATGCAAGGTAGAGCCTTTAAAGAGAGGAAAAAGCATTGTCTCAGGAATGAGACTGTCTCCCTTTAAAATAGGACAAGAAAAGTCCTGAGATTTACTCTAAGCAGCCATTCTGCACTATTGAAGCAAGAAAAGAGAGTGAGTCATTGCCAGCTCCACTACAAAGGGCTTTGAAGATGAGGTTCAGCTAGTTAGTGTACCAAACATTGAACCAGTGTACAAAAACCAGACAATTGTTGCGTCTGTTTATTAGCAGGTATGAGAAGAAGGAAGACAAGATGAGACACTTACTGTATCAAGCATCTCTTTGGTATGAGCTGCAGACAAACAGAATCTGGCTCTGGACTCAATGATGGGGGTGGCAGGGAAGCCGACAACCACAACACCGATGTTCCGCTTCAGCATCTCACGCCCAAATGCACTGCCAGAGAGAACAAGATCGTCACAATTATTCCAGTGGTGGCAAAGCCGGAGCATGAAGGACTCAGTATGGTAACCCATACAGGCCTTTGTTGAAGCAAGGCTGTGAGACCACCGTTTGGAGCTTCTGGTGCTTTCTTATTAGAGGCAGAAATGCCTAATCACAAAAGCTGTCTTTAAATTCAATCCCAAGGTGATCCTTCTCAAAAGGTTTCAGTGCATTAAGTTCTAAAAAAGGCCGAAAGATTATATGTGGCAGAGACTGGTCTTTTAGTAGGCTGTTTCTAAATGGATTTGTAACCTAAGCTTGAAAATCTTTCCAATAGGAAATGGGGATTTTGGCTCATAAGTTTGACTATACAAGGAATCCCTCATGCTGCAATGCCCAAAGCGGATGTTTCTACAAGTTCAAGATGTTTTGTTTTCATGAATTTAATTTGATTAAAGTACATTATTGCATCACAGACTGTACCACTTTATAAGTATCATGGGAACCACTGAATCACCACAGTAAATTGAAATAATCTAATATGATACCTAATATTTTTAAGGAAGGTGCAAAAATACCATACAACAGTCACACACTATCTTCAACAAAACAAATTCTTAAGGAGATTAAATAAAGTAGTGGCTGTGACTTATGCAATGAGAGGCACAAAGATCTTGATCTGATCTGTAATGGCAGCGCAACTGTGGGTGTTTCTACAGGCCACAGGAAATGGTTAATCCTTTATGAACTGATCTTGCTGTGAGAAGTAGCAATGAACTTAAGAGGCTTATAAGGACATATAAAAATAACATTCTTTTAGTAGGTTTTTAATTTTTCTGCCACAACTATTTTCCTTATAAATAGGTGCATCCTGATACACTTCATTTTGTATCCATTTAGTACTATCAAACTTTTTAAAAACAGGCTACAAGGGACAAAGAAAGGATCAAGTAAATCCGATGCAGATCCTAAGGGCCAACTCTCATCAGAGCTCTCTGTTCTTGCTCATTTTAAGTAAGATACTGGCCCAACTGCTCAGCTAATAAGTATTTCCATGAACATTTCCAGGGAAAAGACTGTATTGACTGGTAGAGAAGCTGGGCAGTGGAAACGGCTGCCTCTGTGTGCTGGACCTGTACTCTGCAGCATTCATAAAGGTAACAGGCCTTTTAAAACTTTGTTACACCGAGAAGGGTGGAGAAGGACTGTATCTAGCTTCATAAAAAGTGCCAGACTGAAGCCTGAGCTAGTAAAGCACTAGAGATGTTCAGTACAGCTTAAAATGAAATTATGCTTTCCAAATTTGAAAGTGTTGCTTGAGCACTGCATTACACAGACACTGAAAAGGAGCGATCAAAGCCAAGCTGTCCTTGAAACCAGGTTTTTGTTTATGTTGCAAATATTTTTACTATATACATTATATATATATATCCTCCTTGCAGAATTTTAGCCTTAATTATCCACACAGCACCCCACAAACCAACAAGCATTTATAAACCTATGTGCTAGTTGTTTTAGTATTTACAATACCAATGCCCGAGTAATTAAATCCAGACCTCTTAAAAACTTGGGATTCATAAAATACATATTGTTGTGTCCCATCATGTCTTGCCCCGCTGCTTTTCCTTTTTTAATCTTCAACGTTCATCAATGGAAATGTTAGCTCCTTCTGATCCAGGAGCTACTTGAAAGACTTCCTCCAGTGACTTTTAATATTAATTTCCATTCAATTTCAGCTCCTCTTTAGCCCATTTATACACTTTACATATAGATATAATGGAAACACACAACCTAACCCTTAAAACATGACACAGAGGCAAAATTGCTTCCCTGAAGAGCTTTCTTGATGCCCCAAGCTCCAAGCCTTTATTTTCTCAAGATTGCTTATAGAAGTTTCCATATTTTATAAGACTCAGTAAAGATCATAAAAGCAAAAATCAAACAAAACTTTTCTTATATTTAAAAAGCTCTTCATATTCTTACACCAACCTAGGTTTAAAGAAGACGGGTAAGAAGTTATGCTGTCAAACCTACCCAATTTTTGCTGGCATGTACAGCATCAGAGGCACAACAGGGGAGTCTTCATTTCCGTAGATGATAAAGCCCATCTCTTTCAGTCGTCTCCGGAAATATCTCGTGTTCTCTGCTAGCTGCTGCACACGTGCTCTCCCTAGAAAAGAATTCAAGGTGAGACTGTGAACTCAATTGTCTTTAGTCACATCCATAACTGCAACACAAGACCTCAAACTAAAGTACAAGACATTAATGTCCTGCTTGTGCTTATGGAAGCATTATAAATAAATGCAAATTGGGACCTGCAGTTTCTTCTCCTTCATGTAACCAAGATTAATCATGCATTTTCTGACAAGTCTCAGTGGACCAGGACAGGCACAACTATCAAGTCCAAGCACTGTCTAGTTTTTCCACATCAGGTTTTCTTTCAATCAAGAGGTACCTGGCAAAAAAGAAGGCAGCTATCTGCTTTTAAACAAGATTTAAAATTTGCTCAGAATTCACTAGTAACTGCATCTTGAAGAAGAATTTGCTTACACTTTGAATAATTAATGGAAAACCTATTGAATCAGCTGGGATTGTTCACCATGTTTTATCCTGCTTGTCTGTATTATTGGAAATTACTACTTTCCTCTTTACATCTCTTCGCTGAACTATCATGTGGCTGCTCCCTAACCTTTTTCAGTTAAAATGAGCTGGGTTTAAATTAAACCGATTACTTCTGATAATCCAGCTCACTTCACTTAAGTGGCAGCAGCCAATTTATCATGTATTCAGCCATTTCTGTAGGGATTCTTTGATATTGGTCAAAATCAGTACATAGAACATTAGACAGCTAGTATAATTCAAATATTCCAGATGTTCAGATATATGCACAGAACAACCTCTTTATTAGTTAATTATCTTCTAGCCTAGTACACAGTACTACATTGCTGTATTGCTCAGAAAAACGTTCACATCATCTCACTTAAGCAGATCATAATGCATTTCAGATCAACTAATGTGCTTAAGAGCTCAAGCACTATGCCATTGAGGAAACTATAATAAGTAACACTTAACTTACTTGTCTCTGGTCTACAAAGTCTATATCTGGATAGTTGATTACCCAAACACTGCCTTGCCCAGATGGGTGATTCATGAACTGAACCATTAAATGTACAGGATGCAGATCTACACCACACAGTGAAGGTGACTGCTAGACATTCACCGTCTTCCTTTAAAGTTGCAGATAACATAAGGTAATTAAGCAAAGGAATGCTAGGTCTCAAAGAAACATCCAACACCCACACAGCTCTGCTCCAGGCCAGAACAAACGTAATTTTAAGAACCTATATAATATTTGTTGCCAAGAGCATCAAACATTCCACCCACAACCAGGCAATCAAAAGCAAAATCCTATCAAAGGCATAGCATAAGAAAAAAAGGATGAAACCTGTTAAGTTTGCAAACCTTGGCCTATTACTAGTGGNTCTTCCCCCCCCCCACCCCGAGTTCCTCCAGAAGCTTAATTCCTCTTCCCCAAAAAGGAGTACAATTTCAGTAAAACACAAAGGCTTCCTGAGCTTACTAAACTAAATTTTAATTGATTCACATCGTATCAGATCCTCTACTGCAGATCCAGATTTCTCTTATGTTTTCAGACCAATTATTTGGTCATTTTAAATACTCCAGACTGCAAAATGAAGTTGACAAAAAGAAAAAAACTCAATAAAATTAAAAGAAACAGGCTTACTGCAAGATACTAAAAATAGTGGGCCAAAAGCCACGACTTGCATTTCTAATATTGAGGCAATCAATAAATACACAAGAGTCCACAGCAAACTACATGGAGAAAAATAGCTATTTTAGTACCTTCTGAGAAAGCTGCATCTGCACATCTCCTACATACAAATGCACCAATTTCTGATATGTCGGGTCAGTGATGTACAACTGCATCAAAATACAAACCACAGTTCACCACTAAGGAGCAGTAAGGTAATGTGCACAGTTGCTGTGATCAGTCCCTCTCCCATGACAAGGAATGCTACTTTTGCCATACATACATCTTCTCTGTGTTCCCATAAAGCATGGAGTTTACTGTGTTGAAGCAGAAGGAACTTCATCACCTTTAGGGTTTTCCCCTCTACACATTCACACCCCTTTCCATGTTGTTGGGAGCCTTCCAGACTAAAGATTAAAGAGCAATCTTAATTTGTGGTTGGCAATTGCTTCACCGTCTTCCCTAAACTCCTACCAATAACAACAGGTTATGATTCTAGGTTTGTCCTTAAGGATTGAAGAGTGCTTTGCGATGTAAACAAGTTACTCAAGAACAAGTCTTTCAGTTCTCTACAGAGATGTAATCACTTATTAACAGCAACTGACAGGCTTGGAAGATGCTTGCCTTCTTCAGGTTTGTGGGTCTCAAAAGTCTATCGGCTTTTACTTCAGTCTAGAGCCATCAACGGATTATGAAGTCCAAGTCTTATGTGAATGATTCATACAGTTATTCGTCCCACAACCATGGCATTATAGGCACCACGTTCTAATCATCTGAGCTAATCTCAGAGCCATTCTTTTAGCCCGTGGAAACCTCTTGTGGCAGAGACACTAATTTACTTTCAGTGGTTGCAAGGAATATGCATCTCATGTGCTTTCAGCTTTATAATAGAGTACTTTCTCTAGGGTGTTGGAATTTTTTTTTTCCAGGTAGATGCTAGCTGCATTTTTAAAAGAATATTGCTTGCATTGTATATTTGTGACAGGAGAGTGTTTCTCCCCTTTAGATGGCATGTGACCTTTATTTCTGATACAATGGCAGCATATTCCTTAGGAGATATGTGTGCACTTTAAACTAAATGATGCCCAGGCTACTACAAGCAAGGAAGTGTTTTACTAAAATGTAAGAGCAATCTTGATATGACTGTAGTAAACTTGCAAAAGGTACAGAAGTACAGAAAAAGTTATTAGTTATCCTCTAATTTCAATGTTGCTCTGTCAGTAGCTAGTTTAAGCCATTTACAGGACCCATGAGGGACTTAAGATCAGTTGATGTGATAAACAGTCCTAGTTTTTTAACCTTTTGAAGAACTCAGTTCCAGTAATCATCCTTTTCTTCCCCCTTTCCTTCCTTTGCTGAAGGTCATCACATTCGTTTCCTAGATGAAAGGATGTTACCAGAATCACTGCACAACTCCTATGCAAGAACAATTGGCAGGGTGGTGTCTGATCTGACTTTTTTTGTATGGTCTTAAAAATGCAGCTGCATACTGCCAAAAAAGCCAGTTGTTGGAGAATTGCTGCAGTCCTGACAATTTTGCTAGGCCTACAAGTGAGAAGCTGTGGACAAAGCTTTGAGTTTCAGGAGATGCTTGGGCTGGGAAGAGATTTAGAGATCCTGTTTGAGTGCTCAAGCACTGTTTGGGTTGTGAGTGGGATTAGCAATGATACCTACTCACTGCTGTTTCCAGCACTGCTTGGTTTGTCTTTGTAGTCCCAGAAAACATGGTGGAACTGTAGCAGCAGTTAACAGCCTGCTCCACCAATGCGTACCAGTGGGGCTGAACCAACAAATGTTAGCAGAGCTGAACACTGGATGTATGCTTGTCGCATAATATTGCAAACCCTATTCAATTAGCATGTGATATTGCTTCTTCCAAGTGTAGGATTTTACAGTGGAGTAGGAAACTAAATATGTTGAAGTACAGAGAAGACTAGTTGCACAGAATGCAGGGAGAAAGGCAAGCAGAGGACAAGGAACCTGTGCTCAATTTTTGTTTGATTCCTGGTGCTTTGTTTCACCACAACTACCGTTTTCTTCAGATGGTAATGACATGTGGTGGGTAGTGAGCTGATGCTACTGAGTATGTTTAAAAGTCCTTGGTAATGTTATTGTAGCCACAAGTTTTTAAAGAAGTAATAATTTCATTAAATTATTGGAACAGATTGCCCAGAGAGATTGTGGAGTCTCCCTCACTGGAGATTATTAAAGAAATGTCTGGAAACAATCCTGTGCAAAATGCTCTGGGATGACCCTGCTTGAGCAAGATGGTTGGACCAAATGACCCACTGTGGTCCCTTCCAACCTTACCCAGTCTGTGATTCTGTTATTATATAAGAGCTATTTAAGCACATTGCTTCTTGAAGTAGAAATTGAGTTGATATTGACTATAATTATCAGCAGGATAAAAAGGGATCTGCACATTCCGCCACAGTACATCTAAACTCCTTTTGCAATGGTTTTACCAATGACATACATCAACAAAGGAAGCCATCTGTATTTAACCTCACTCTAACAGTTTGACTGTTAGTCAAACTAACAGTCCAGATACTTAAGGATTCTCATACAACCCAGATTTGCAAAAGTCAGTTTAATAAATTAACAACAATTGCTCAGCAATTAAAAATTTTTGCAAGGCCAGGACGAACTTAGCCTTTGGAAAAAAGAGACCATTCTTAGAGCTGATGTCTGTGTAACTTCTCAATTCCATATTAAAAAAGCAAAATCATCTCTACAAAGAACCCCAAGAATTTGTGGAAGTTACTCTCTCACAAAAATCTAGTATTTATAACATTTCTGTCATCTATTAAAGTTGATAAATAAGCTATCATAGATGGTATTGGACACAAAAGAAAATTCAGTTCAAGTAGGATATACTTGTTTCCCTCCCTCCCCCCACCTTGATCTCTAAGCAGTAATTGGAGACTAATCACAAATCTGTTGTAAACAGCGTAACAATCAGGCAGGGCTTTGTGAGAAATAAAAAGCATGTTGCATTATACACAGACTATCAACTGACACGGAACTCAGAGGGGCAAACCAACTTCAGATAGGCAAAAACACACGCCAGCAGGATTTTATCTGCTTGTCACACTAGTGATCACTGTCTCCTGGATCTAAAACAAAGATACTTGCTGCAATATAAAGTAAGCTTTAAATTTTTAATTAGCCCTTACAAAGACTTCAAAGCAAAATAGTAGGACATATCTTGAAAAATGGTTTCTAATCACTGAAACTGTAAATTGCATGCACAAGCTCTTGTTGGTCAACAAATACCAGTTCACATTATGCAGTTATGATGAAGTTACTCTATACTCTTTCATTAACTGATCTTGTAGATGTTCAATGCTAATGTTAGAATTTTATTATTGTAGCCTTAATTTAACCTATTTACTTTGTTGTCAACATGGAAAGAGAGGCAAAACTAAGCAATTCCATGCCTTTGCCGTACACACTGATTAAAACCTAACCTATTTGTTTTTAATGATTAAATGAAAAATGTAGAACAAAAAAACCCCTCTTGATACAAACAGCTGCAATTCAGTACATGCAGAATCATTCCACTTGTGATACATATTTATTGGCCCAATTACTCAGTCCCTCAGTAACAGCTCATGCTGTAAGGCAATCAAACACCTTCAGGTCCAGTTTTCATTATGTGATCAAGGAAATGAAAACATTTATTAGCAGAGATTTGTAAGAATTCTGTAAGAACTTGTGAAGATGTAGTCTGACAGTAGCACACTGTCTCTGGTAAGACTCAATATGTGTCTAACAAGAAATAGGTTTTGTTAACAAGATTGTCGGGTGCATGTTCAAGACGTTTTAGATCACTGCAAGAAGATTATAGCAAGTTAATATCAGATCCTTAAGACTTCTTTAAGATGAACACACTCTATTAATTCTTTGTGGAGAAGTTGCTTTCAGTCTCTATGGTAATTCGTTTCACACTGTTTTTCAAACTGGTCTTATCTTACAAACTCTTGCCAGCACAGAGATGTTGAAGGCGAGAAGCATTATATTAACTACTGATAGATGTGCCATCCTTAATTTTTGGCAGAATCATTTCTCTTAGTAGAGCTTATTTCAGTCAAGGAAGAGATTTATCCAGCAATCAGCTTACCCTGACAAATACCACAGCTTTACTGATGTTAGCATGACCTCTGCAGATATGCTTTGCCAGGAGGGCTATGAATTTTATAGGACTGCTTACCTGGGCAGATTTCTTGTCTTCTCTCCTGACAGCCACAATCCTGGGAATATAATAAAACTTTTCCCTCCCTTGTACAAATGCTTTCCCAGAACTAAACAAGTTGTGGTCTTCCTTAGAACTAAAAATAAAAATCAAGCTAACTAAAGGAAGGTACTTGGCCAGCTAAATTCTTACGGAGATTATGGCCGCTCTGAGTGCATGTATACACAGAACAGGTAAGGTTGGAAGGGACCACAGGGGGTCATCTGGTTCAACCTCCCTGCTCAAGCAGGGTCACCCCAGACCACATGGCACAGGGTTGTGTCCAAACAGTTCTTGAATATCTTCAGTGAGGGAGACTCCACAGTCTCTCTGGGCAATCTGTTACAGTGCTCAGTCACCTGCATGGTAAAAAAGTTCTTCCGGATATTCAGGTGGAACTCCCTGTGCATCAGTTTCTGCCCACTGCCTGTTATCCTGTTCCTTGGCATCACTGAGAAGAGCCTGGATCCTTCTTCTTGGCACCCTCCCTTCAGATCCTTGTGTACATTGACGAGGTCCCCTCTCAGTTATCTCTCCTCAAGGCTGAACAGGCCCAGCTCCCTCAGACTGTTCTTGTTAGAGAGAGATGCTCCAGTCCCGTGGTATCTTTGTTGCCCTCCACTGGACCTGTTTGAGGAGCTCCAAGTCTCCCTTGTCCTGAGGAGCCCAAAACTGGACACAGCACTCCAGGGCTGAGTAGAAGGGCAGGATCACCTCCCTCGACCTGCTGGCAATGCTCTTCCTAATGCACCCCAGGATACCATTGGCCTTCCTGGCCACAAGGAAGGGCACACTGCGGGCTCACAGACAGCTTGTTGTCCACCAGCACGCCCCCGTCCTTCTCCATGAGCTGCTTCCCATCAGGTCAGCCCTGATGGAAAGCAGTAAGCATATGGTGTGACAGGAGATCAAAGGAGCAGATCTCAATCTACTTTTTCAGGAAATAATGCTGAAAGGCATTTTATAACCTAAGCATTAATGTTTATTGACTGTTGTGTGGAATAAAAAGAGCTTGTGGCAAGGGTAGGTTCTGTATTATCCACCATTGTTCCTGAACTACACAACCAACCTATAACTCAATTTTACAGAAATCCTTGAGCATGTCAGCTTCCTAAAATTTTTAGTAGACAAGTATGCAATTAAAAATCCTCCATCACTGAAAACAAACAAACAAAACAAAAAAAGAGAAGGAAATCACAATCCACTACAAAGGCACAGAGAACAACGTGATGCCATTGTGCCCTGTTTCCCCAAACAGAAGATGGCTAAATACAACCTACACAGAAAGGATATGGACCAGGCTGCAATATTCTGTGGTTGCTTTTCTGAGAGCATCTGCATCAACGACACAGAAGATACAGAACTATTTCATTAACATGGACAGTGCTTTTTCTCTATATACCTTGCTATCAATGGGCTAAACAAAAGAAAAAAAGATAAAATTTCTACTTCAAACACCCTGTATTTTCAGACATTGGGAAGTGCTTAAATCAAAGTAAACTGGCGAGAAAAACTTGGTTACATATATCATTCTTTAAAAGTTTGTTTCTTCAAGTCAGAGTGATGTTATTATACAATCAAGCTTGTAAATTTTTCCACATTAAAACCCCCTTGTTTTTGCAAAGGCTTATACTTTCATTCTGTTTATTATTCCTACATTTCTATCTTTTGGTTGGCTGTTTTAGTGAAAGACATAATTCAGCATATTCTGTTTTGGAAAAAAGCATTTTTCAAATCTCAACCAGGAATTCAATATTCTTCTGCTGATTTAACAGATTCTCCACTAAGCTTTCAGAAGCTAAGCTGCCTCCCAAGGGCTTATGAAGATCTTTTGCAATGTTAACATAATAAGTCAAGTTGTTTTCTGGACATTATACTTGTAAATACCTCATCATTAAAAAAACTAACACAACAGACAATTTCTTCTTTCTTTGAGAAGACATAAAAGCACTACTACCCTTTTACTGCCATGAACATATTTTTCATAGAGAATATAGAAAACTCCCCTCTTGAAAGCTTCTCCTGAAAAGCACAAGTCAAGCATGACTTCTAATAATATTTGCATGATGAAAAAAAATAGCAAAATGTTTCTGGATTTGCCAACTAGCAGAAAGGACAAGCACAACTTATGAATATCTGACTGGAAGCAAGGGTCAGATTAGAAACAAAGTAGTACCTATTAGGGGCTACAGTGAGTAACTCAAAACCAGAGAAAGTAGAGTGAGATTTTAAACCAAAAAAGACTGGAACTCTAAACAAAATTCAATTTCAACTGTGATTTAATGCCAAAACTTTTACCTTTTAAGGAAAAGTTGCACTAAGAGAGATGGGGAGAGCACAGTGTTGTTAAAAATGCTGTAATGGATGGTTAAGGACCTAACATATACTGATTTTAAGATGCTTGTAACATCATCTGTCAGAAAGCAGACTCATGACATGAACGCACACCCCAAGGCAGAAAGAGGGATCAACAGTGATTCACCTGCACAACCCACCCAAAGGCATCACTGACCCACACAATAAGGGAGAAGTGACCTCCTACAGCAACCTATTCTGTCAGCCTAAAAAAAGTGATTTACAACAGCTCATAAACAAGATGGAGGTATAAAGCAATTTTTTTCTGGTTTCTTCCAAGAGATCACTCTGTAAAAGATAATAAAGAAAATTTTATTATACATTATCCAGAGATTTTTGATCTTTCAGAATGTTTTTCCTATCTCATTGTTTAAGTTCCAGGGACAAGATGATTCTATATGTTTCAGTCTGCTTGCTCCAAGTTCGCTCAAGTGAAGACTGCATCACTGCCAATATTTGCAGTAAGAATTTTACATCCTCCCCTTCAGATGCTGTCTGCAGATTTTCATTATAGATCTTCAGAAAAGTATTATTATATACAATTATACAATGTAACCTGAGATTGCACAGAGATATATTAAAATGTATGGGCCAGAACACTATATTCCCCCAGTTTTATATTAGAAAGCACCAGCTCACATCAGCAAATGCCAAGAGAATCTCCCAGAACAATGAGAAACCTAAAGGAAGTAATTAGAATAATTCCTTAACTCAGTGCTATTATATTACTGTTTAACAGCTCACACTTTAGTATTCAGCAAACCAGTCCGAAGACAGAATCAATTCACTGGGGTTTTTTGCAGGGCTGATAGGGAATCCAGGTTTAAAGCAAATTTGGGAATGAGAGGAGTCTGGGCAGTATGTCTCAAGCCCGAGGTCACCAGAAGCACCGGGCACCTTCCACTAGAGGCCAGCGCTGCACCCCAGGAGTCCCCAGCCGCGGTACCTGCTCACAGCATGTGCTGGGAAGGCCGTGTTTAATTCGCCCAGGAGACGCTAAGGAGACAGCTGAGTCAAGTTATTTATTCTTCTGACACACTTGCATGCTTCCTGGGTTCACCACTCGGGAGAGAAACTACAAATAACATGAGAGGAGAAGACTGGTTTAAGAGTCAGCAAGCTTGAAAGCGTGGATGAGAAAACCAAAAGATGGCTGTAAGCTCATGTTCATTGGCCATATGGCAGCAGCATAAGCAATGATTTATTTTAGGAGAAACAGTGAAGAGCTTGGCTTGTGACCATTCTGAATTAACCCCACGACTGTGGCTTTTAACAGCACTGGATGCAGGGGATTTGCCTGGATTATGTGGGTACTCAGTATGGAATCACTGTAGAGGTGATGGTAAAAATGCTCAGGGCTTTAAAGTAGAGAGGAAAACAGCTAAATCTGATTTTAAAAACTGGCAACTTTAAAGCCAAAGAGAATCAGAAAAGGAAAAAGGAGAAAAGAAAAATTATGGCTGATATTCTTGGCAATAAAATGTCTCAGAGAAACAAAATTTATGCTAATATTAAGTATCCATCATTGCTTTTGCTATCAAACTAAATAGTTGCAGTGGAGTCTAAAGGCATGTCAAAACCAGCTGGGTGCATGTACTGTGTACTCACTGAGTTCATATATACTGGTGAGATTGAAGCCTTTGGCATATTCCAGAGCCCAGAGGAGTACTTTTATATTTGCACTTTCTGATTTTGTTTGCAACTACCAACTGCTATTAGAGAACTCCAAGACAGCCTGCTCTCCTCATGAACTTCATCATAAAAAGATGCAGTTCTCATCAAGAAGAGATAGTGTTGCTTGATGTGATTGGAAAGATGCAATCTGTTAGAATCATAGAGTAGTCTGTGTTGGAAGGGACCTTAAAGATCATCTAGTTCCAACACCGCTGCCATAAGCGCAGGGACACCTAACACTAGACCAGGTTACTCAGAGCCCCACCCAGCCTGGCCTGGAATGATTCCAGGGATGGGCCATCTACCACTTCTCTGGGGAACCCGAGCCTGTGTTCCACCACACTTGTAAAAAGAATCTTCCTTATATCTAGTCTGAATTTACCTTTTCTTAGTTTAAAACCATCGCCCCTTATCCTGCTGCAACAGGTCCTACCAAAATGTTTGTCCCCATCTTTCTCA
Source organism: Pomatostomus ruficeps (assembly GCA_013400735.1). Lineage (NCBI taxonomy): Eukaryota > Metazoa > Chordata > Aves > Passeriformes > Timaliidae > Pomatostomus > Pomatostomus ruficeps. The sequence continues at coordinate 33,934 of VYZT01006121.1, read as the reverse complement.
CAAGCTCCCTTTAAGTACAGAAAGACCACAATGGAGGCACTTTACCAGAGGATCCTACTAATTGTTCAAAATAGCACATTTCACAGTTTATTAGTCTATTAATAGAATATCTGTGTTGGTGACCATGAAAGAACTTGAATGATCTGGCTGCATATGCACTTCAAATATCACAGTAGTAGCATTGCCCAGCTTTGCTGTAGCCAATAAAATAGTATTTGTAAGCCTGATTTCTTCATACTGCCCTGCTCTCTGTATCATTTAAACTTCTCTAGAGCAGTGACAATATGCGTACAGCAGCGAGCTCCACAGTCTTAGCTCACGTCAACAGGTTTCTATAGTATGGGGACACAAAGATGTTACAAAATAACACTGCAATAAAATCGGCTAAAAGGGCCGCTCCTCTGTGCACAGCCATGACAGTATTATAATTATTTGATTAGTCATCTTTTGCCTCAAACAGCAGGCTTCATCAAGCGAGCAGAAAGACTTTGAAATAAGATACATACGCTAAGGAGATCAGCATGAATAAACATTAAGGAGTTAGTAAATGCAGTATTAAAACCAATTGATTCAACCTGAGCCAATGTTTGTCAAGCTACAGGAGTCAGCTTTCCTACAGCAAAAATACTTTTTACAAGATCCTGAAAATTCAAGCTTGAAAGAAAAGGACATTAAACCAGAAGAATTCTACTGATCCTACCGAAAAGAAGACGGGTTAACAGTTCATTCTGCTTCAAATCTGGCCAACGTTGGCTCCTAAAATGAGCATACACCAAACATTTAGTAATAGCGGCAAATACGTAAAATGAATAAGTTCCATTAGAGATGCTGACAGCTGAATCTTAGAAATTATTAATCCATAGTCATTAAAGTGAAAGGAAAATTATTTCTTGATAACCTAATTCTTTAATTACCTTGTGGGCACGTAGGTTTAATCTTCTGGGTGCCCATACGTCACCAGTAATCAACTTCTGCAGTTTTTGTCTTTGTAGTTGGCACAATTGCATAGCAACCTGCATCTTCCCCCATGTGATTAAAACAAGGCTAATATTCAGCCTTACACGTGTCTTTTACAGTCTCTCAACTAGAGAATTCAGTAACCTACGAAAGACTCATAGGAAGGTTATTATGCATGAAAATAGCATACCAAGTGTTAAGAAAGGCAAATCTAAAAATCAGGATAGAAGACTCCAAGCACTCCCTATCATTACAATTAGCCAAGAATGGGTCCAAGTCTTTAAAACATATATGAATAGAGGGCTACTTCATCAAATGTAGCATCACTATCATATACTGTACCAGTGGTAGAGAGTCTGATGAAGCCACCACTGAAATGTAAGATGGACCTGCAGGTGTCTGAAAGACATTTTTAAGTTATCTTGGGCTATGTTAAAATATTTTAGCAGAGCATGCTTCCACTACTGAGAATACTTCTGTAACCAATCCTAATAGTTCATGGAGTGACTGCAGCCACTGATAAACCAAAGCCTTTAATAAGACTTGGTTGCTCTCTATTATTGGAAGTTGCAGTCCTGAAATGCAAAGCTTAAATACATCTAAAATGCAAAAAAATCTGGATGAAAGTCAACCACCAGGAAGAAAAACTATTACTAAAAGCTGTTTGTCATTCCTTTGCAGCAAGATCACCATAAAAGTAATCCTCACAGAAGGAAAGAGAAACTGACTGTGGGCCCTTACGAGGTATTTAAGTATAGTAGGAACAAAAATTGAAATTTGTCTTAGAGAATAAGTTTTTTTTACTGAAGGAAACACCTTTATTGTACTGCTTTGGTACTTCAGGAATACAGGGTGACTGAATGCAGAAAAGGGCATCTCGAAGACATAAGTGGCCAAGGCAGATGCAAGAAACCTTTCTAAACACTAGACAAACTTGAAAGACAGTAATGAAGCAGCTGAGCAGGGGACATGTAACAGCTTGTACATGGCACAAAACAGCCTATTTGGCAAGATAAGAATGTCCCCTTGGATTTTGCCTGCTTACCAATTAGCACATCCTTTGTAAGTGTGACAGCGTTCTACATGTGAGCATCATTCAACTCCAGACAGAGGTTTCAAATGCTTTGATGATCTGATGTGATTTTGCATAACTAGATCTGAGAGTATATAATGTATCTATGGTCTGTCCAAGAAATGAGATGCTAGAATTATCCTCACCTGGCCAGGTCTAGTAGGATGGGCTACATGACATGTTGTATTGGCTTGTCAAAGACCATCACAAGGAATCTCATCAGAGGACAAGTCAGCTTCTCTGACCACTGTCCATAAGCAAATAAACACAAATCACCTATGAAGCATCAGGAACTGATATCATTACAAGTGTCAATACAATGAGGTCATTTTAGGATGCATCTTGCACAGACAATGACTCTGGAAACATCCACTCTGCACCTTTCGTATGACACTGTAAAGGCTTTTCTGGAATGTAAAAGAAGCTCTGCAGGTTTATTACTCTAAGTGTAAAAATATAAAATGTCCCAAGTGGTGAAAAGAGCTGTTACTGACATGGAAGGTACCACTTTCACTTTTCACAAATTCTTTAGGTTGGAATAGATGTCTTGAAGTCAGTCAGTCCAACCTGCCTGCTTAAGCAGGATCAGCTAGAGTAGGGTTGCCCAAAACTATGTCTATTTGGGGTTTTGACTGTCTTCACAGACAGAGACTCTACAACCTCCTTGAGCAGTGTGTCCCAATGCTTGAGCACCCTCATAGTCTGAGTTTCAGAAACTCTTCCCCTCTTTGGTAAATCATAAAATTGAAAATTTTATGATTTACCAAATTAATCAAAATTACGATTTACTAGGTGCAGAAAACATTATGCATACTAATAAATACACACTACAATTACAAACATTCAGCTCTACCTTGTACTTTAAGCTGTCTTCCACAACAGAGGATAAAATTTCAAGTCTATTGGTTTCAGAGAGCAATGATAATGAGCACTTTGTAACTTTCGCTCATCAGCATACTGCACATATTAGATATGAGGCATTAGCCTAAATAGCTTGAAGCTGATGAGGCATTTTGCCCACAAAAGGTGAAGGTCTAAGCTGCCAAACCCCAGAATAATATACATCTGCTTCTTATGTACTCTGGCAGCCAAACAGCGAGTCAAACTTGCCAGGGCACTTTGCTCATTATACATAGAATTCTTGACTGAATTTTAGTAACAACTCAGTGTGGCTTCAGAGTTATTTTAACCTGTGGCCAATCCCCACATGCATGTCCAAACTGCCTAGCCACAGAAATAACAAGCATAGCAATGCCAGGTTCAAAGTGTTTCCTCTTTACATCTAAATCTAAGATAAATGTTATTCATGCCACATTGTGCAAATATAACTGCAAGGATCCAACTCTAAAAATAGAAGTGGTAGGAAAGTAAGAACTAGTAATGAGTGGTGTTACTGCTACCTCAGCCCAAATAAAAAAGACTGAAATGCTTTGCAGAGTTAGTTGATGACACTTTCCTCAGCAGCAGCTAGCCCCACAGAAGATACCAGAACTTGTCAAGAATAAACTTCATCATAGTGTTGCTGTGATTATGCTTTTTAAAGCAAATAAAAACAGCAAATGGAAGAAATTTCTAAACCAAAACCAGTAATGTGTGGAAAGAGAATTTAAAATTGCGTTCTGAAATGAAATCTGGAAGTAGGTACCAGCCAACATTCTCAACAAATCGGATACTATAGGAAGTCACATGCAATATGCTCTACTTGCAAACATTTACACCTGTCTTACAGTTATAATTCAGACATTATGAGAACCAAAACTGACTCTACCCTCCAATACTCTTGCAGACATTTCTATTTAATAACCACCATTGGCTCAGATGTTTATTTTTGTAAGGGCACAAGAACTGAGCCTGAATGTATCATATCATTAAATAGTATAATAAAATTAAACAGGTTAGAAGAAGAAATACTTTGGCTAGGACAGCAAGAAAAAGAAGCAGCTGCCAGGAGGACAAATTCGCTAGCAAATGACCCAACAGCACTCTGAACTTACTTATAGATGTAAACTGACTGCTTGGCAAGCTTTCAGAAAAAGACCCTACCGCCCTGACGCTACAGCAACAAACAAGTACTACTTTTTTCTTGAGAAAAACCTTTAATAAACTGCACTGTTCTTACTGTTAGGTGAGAATTACACTAACAGTCCTTGAGCGGTAAAGTAAAGTAAATGATGCCAATTACACCTGAAACACTCAAGATTTCCATCATCATTTTTTCAAGCGCTCCCTCAAGAGATTAGTGGAATTTACCTTGCAGCAAGAATTAGTTCCTAAAAAATCCTACACACTACCTTTCTTTCTGAAATCTTCCTTTAGAGATACATCTAAAAAGGCAGTAAAAAAAAGCAAAAACTTTGTGACTCAGTGGGGTTTAAACCATGACACCAAACACAGGGAAGTGTGTCATTTATGTAAACAGTCTTTATTTCTTATTTTCTACCATCTGGACATGAAGCTTTTATGTCACACGTTGCTACCAAAAAGCTTCAGCCTTGCCAGGGCCATGTAATTTATCACAACCAGATGATATGCTGTCAATAAAGGAGGGGCTGCTATCATTCCAGGGCAGAATAATTACCTTTCCTTTGAACTAAGGACAATGTTTTCAATAAAAACCCAAAGCTGTTTAATGCAACTTCCAGTCTGTCAAGACTCCCACTGTGCAGCGTCAGGATTCATTAGACTTACAGAAGTGAAGGAGACCATTTGTTAAAAACAGCACAAGTATCTCAGAGGACAATGATGACACACAATTTAAAAACCCCCCAAACAGTAGAGACATTTTCAATCTTTCTAAAAAGCTTTTTGCATAGACTTTTTTCATCACAAATTTTACAGCAAAAGTAGCTGCATTGCATTAAAATGCCACCTGCGTCCCAGGCCTTTTAAGTAAACTATGGAAGATATCCACTGCTCTGCTAGTCACCTCTTCTGCTTTGCATTTTTGCATCTTAGAAGTTGGAGCAGCAACATTTTTTCTGGGAGGAAGACTAATAGGTAAAGGTTGTAAAGCACAGAGAATTAAAATTAACTAGCAAGCAAAGCTAAAGAAGATCAGAAAGCTGTCTCACACATACAAAAACACTACTAGGTTGACACTCCTTTGACATCTGGAAACACATGGCAATCATACTGGAGTAATTCAGAGGACTGGACCTTGCGGTGTAATTAAACAAGTTACAATACAATCAAATGGTACCTTCACTTTGAGCAATGCAAGAAACTGGATGAATTTCACTACATACTAAATCTCTCCTTGAGTTTCAAACCCCGCCAAATAAAAAGCAGTAAGTATTTGAACACTCAAAGCATTTTCTGAGCCTCCTTCCACGCCAAAAATTGACTTTCAACTTGTCCTTCTTTCAATAGTACATATTTCATGAAGTGGTTAAGAAACACATCCTTTTTTCATAATGCCAGAACATTTTGTTCACCTTGAAAAAGTAGAATAACTCTCCAGCTTGGGAAATTTAACATGAACTGGAAGCCCAAGTGTGACCATTTCCAGGAATTACATTTAACAGTACAGAACAGAAACATTCCCGTAGTTTCAGTTCCACAGTGGTAACAAATGTATTAAAAATGTCTTAGCTCAGCTTACTTTTGATTGACCCTCTCTCTTAGCTAAGATCAAATCAGTATATTCTTTTCTTCATGTAGTGGTTGCCTAAAGGATGCCATTATAGATTCTATTATATTTTACATGTGATTTACAGCCTTAGAAGAAAAATACATTCAGGCAAAACATGATAGAAAACAAAAAAACCAAACGACCACAACAACTGAACAGCATTTAAAACTTTGCACAAATCTCAGCTGACTAATTTCTGCTCATCACCTCCAGAAGCTGCAGTAAGTAGCTGATGACTTTCCATCCAGAAGACCACAACTCATTTAAAAAGGTTAGAAGATAAAGCACAATTCTTTGGTTCTCCCAAGAACCACAATTATGTGCATGAACAAAAGGCTTTATAGGGAAAGAATAAGCTGTCTTGTCTGTCTGAATGAGCAAGGGTGGCTCTTACCTCAGGATACCAGGGTCCAGTCCCACCAGAACTTCAAGTATCACTGGAAAATCTCTTTGTTGTTCACTCTTAATAAGCACATGCAGTGGGGACATAACACAATGAAGACAGCAACTGATAAACTTCCAGACACACAGGTACAGATCTATTTTTACTAACACTTAAAACTGCTCTTAGATTTTAAGCATTTCTTGCACCTATGCAGTAACCTTCAGAGGAGACTTTGCAGGCTTTTCCAAAGCCCAGACACAGGTGTGCAGCAACTCACACTCAATGTGCAAAGACGCACACAAGAAAAAGCTCAACGCTCTTTCCAAGTTAGAGGCTTTTGTTTGTTTTCCAATACACAACAAGTCACACCTTGATAGCAAAACATTTTTACTGTTCTTGTTTAGTGCAATACTGTTATCTCCAACTCTGCTATATTACACAGAGAGTATACTACAAAATCATCTTTTTTTAGATTCCCTGACAGCTATAAAGCATTACTGTTGCTACTACTATTAAAGCCAAGTTAATGAAAAAGTAGAGCAAACAGAAACCAGTCAATCCCCAACCAAGCTAAAGGCACCTGAATGCATTCATCTTTACATGAAAAAAATACATTCAGAACCACCAATATCAACTGATGCACAGTACTTGGAAAAATAAAGCCAAACAACATAGGCCACACCACAGCACAGATAATCAGCTGCTAATTATGTCAGCACTTACACTAATGCAGAACCAGACCATAGCAGGTCCAGAACCTTCCTCTCGATCAATCTCCTGCACCAGTAAGTGACTGAAGAAGTGATATCAGCTTCTAATTAACACCATATTAAAATAATGTAATACAACTCTAAAGACAAACATGTCTGAACAATTTTCATGTAGGTTTTATTATGACTCTTCCTTCTAAGTTGCAATTTAGATTTCCTAATTAATCTAAATTTTCTAGGGGCAGCAACTGTACTAACCTATTTTATTAACTGAAACATCTTAGTCCCCCTCAATACACAGAATGAACTGGCATCTGCACGGGGATGTAATTAAATGAAACACCCCCAGAAAAGCCCACAACTAACAAAAAACACAAGACACCAATAATCAGTTTTGCTGAGCTTTGTGTGAGCTGTGATGAAGTGAATTTCAGAACAGTTCTGGGGAATACATATTTTTAAAGGCTCCACTAGTATGCAACATCATGGGTTGCATACTGGCTAGCATTTTTAAAAATACAAGATATTTCCAGCATTCTGATAAAAATACAGCCAATAGAATACACTGACTATCTCAACCGATGAAGTTTCAATTCTCTCCTGTTTAAAATATTGCTCCACAACAGGAACAACACACAACTCTTCCGTACATCCAAAAGACAGGATTATTTGTAATTTAATGTGGAACATTTCAGCTGCCTTAATACCAGGATAATTCCTACACAAGTCTGGCATTTGAGACATGCTACATATTTGTTATTGAAGTGTGCGAATTTTTGTGCTGTTATGTGAGGTTCATCAGTTGATGCCTTGGCCGTAACAGTACCTCCTCCCACACATTCACTCTCCGGTTGCTGAAGAGATCAGCCCTCTGAACCTGAAGCTTTTCCATCAGAACATTTATTTGTTCTAAAAGGTACATCCAATCCTCAGGAGTTCACAGGTAAAGGGATACCAACAGCCTAATCTGGCTGTAATTCCACAAAATGCAGGTGTTTACATGTGTCAACCTTTAAAAGAGATCTTAACAACCATTGAGCTTGTAGCAGTAACCTTCACAAGGTTTAACACTTGAGCTGCAGTGCTTTTTATGCGAATTTTAAAAACTGCCCTTTCTCTCTGTATAGATAAGAAAATGACACACAATAGGGATACGGAGCCATTACCATCTCAGAATCCCTGTGTGATAATCAGAGGAAATGATCTGCTGACCTCAAGCAGTCTTTGAAGTCTGCACAAACACTACCTAAAGAAGGAAAGACAATTCAGCAGGACATACAACCCCCTAGGCCTGCCTCTGCAAAAGCTCTGCTGGACTAGTAGTTCTCTCAAAACCTGAAAACACCTGGGCTGCCAGAAAACTTGTAGTTATAGACAATGTTCAAGGACAGCTGTGAAATATGCTTTCTATACCAGTGTTTCAGTTAAGCCTAACATGCAAAAACTGTCATGCAGTAAGCATTGATTTCTTTTCTTTAGGTCTGAATTACCAATAAGTTAGCATTGGGAAAAACAAAACAACCACAAAAAATCCAATCTCCCCCAAAACCAGGACCCAAATCCAACCACAATTCTGATTCACATTTATATGGGTTTTTATCTTAAGACGGCATGCAAAGTAAAATGGAATTGCTCCCACTGTTTAGCTTCAGCAGTCCGCTGATTTTAAAGATACAGAAATTATAAAATAGTAGATCCACATCGCATAAATAATCTACTGGAGTTATCCAGGTAAAAGAGAACCACGTCCTCAAATGTACTGCCAACTTGCAATTAATTTCAATAACTCAGTTTCAAGATATGGGAAGTCATAATACCATCTCTTACCACTTCTCTGTAGTTAAAATGCATTTTCAATTACAGAAACCTGGTTTTTTTAACACTTAGGAAAGTATAAAAAGACTGCTGATTGCTGGTACCATCAGATTCCTTAATGACTACTAGAATCACGTGTATCTGGTAATTTGCTTTTACATTTTTTCCCCCCAGTACTAACTCAACAGTATACCAGACACTGCAGAAATCACAACTACCTCTATTTTAAAGTTCACACAACACAGAACAAAAGATCCTAAGTTCTCCTTTTGTGTTTAGTGTGACTCTTCATAGGAAATCCACCTACACAGAAGTAGGATTTGACACCTTTGATGAAGAATGGATCTTGTCCAAGGCAACCACAACAAACAAAACCAAACCAAAACACTGCCGCCTGTCAGAAGGCTGTCAGGAAACATATAAGCCTTTTCCACTTAAAGGAGAATTCAAATTAATGCCTGGTTGATTAAGTTGATAAAATTATCCATGAACTCTATTTTATCATAAAAAAAAAGGAACAAGAAAGCAATCGCATGTGCCTGTGTTTCTAAAAATTAGTAAGACTGGCTGAACACAAAATTATTTCATATGCGAAGAATTGCATAGGGACAAGAGTTACATTTCATGGTCACATTACACTCATCTCCTCTGATACGTTTCAAGCCCTGTTGCAGTGAGACATTAGGCTCATGGGACCCAGAAGGGTTCCCTAACTGCAACTCCACAAGCCACCACTATATTTTTCCACACAGAACTTTTCCAGAGGCAGATTTTCTACTGAGAGCAGTTTAAATTCTCTCTAGAGTTATCATAGCTAAAGAGACTAGCCATACAGAAAAAGAAAAACTACTGTGATAGAAAGTGAGAACAAAAGCACATTACCAGCCAACTTCACTCTGACACTAAGTGAAGGATCTGCTGAAGAATAGCAGTATTGCCTGCAAGAATTCGCCCACCACCACCCCCCTAGGCAATCCAGAAAGTAATTTCTGAAATGTAATTCGCAATAGCTGTTCCTGTTTATTTATACCTTGCTCACTGTATCTGGTTGCATTGCTGTCACATGACTAAAATTCCCTGCATCCTAACAACTATGATTTACAGTTGTCTTTATTTTGAAGGTGAACTTATAAAGCGTTGGTTCAGATCAGATCGGGTAATTTTAAAGAATGTAACTAGGGCTACCCCTCCAGAACAAAGAAATTAATTTGTGTTGCCTGGGCACATGTATTATCTAACTGTACATATTAATCACTAGGAGGATTTGTGGGATTGTACTAACACTATTACACATTAGCTCATACAGATTTTGTATTATCACAAATGCAGTCATGATAAGAGCATTCATAATCATGCAAAACACAGCTGTACATATTCTGTTTGACAGCTATTCTTTTGTCCTGCTGAGAATAAAGAAAAGAAATGTGCACTCGTCAGACTATTCTTCTGAACTAGTTATGGCACCTTCACCATGAAGTCAGAACCATGAAAAAAATTACCTTTATATAGTTTCAATAAAACTTACTTTGCCAAGTTAATTGAATTGTTGAAAAAAAGCAAGCATTGAAAACCTTCTATTTTCTTTTTATTATGATACCACATACACTGAAATTTAAAAAGCACATCTTTACCCTCAAAAATCTCAAGAGAAAGCATCAGTGAAGAAAAGACAGAACAAAAAAAGACTTAAACCTTTGTACAGTACAAATAGGTTGGCAGGCCTTTATGACAGATTGAAGCCACAGAGAGCAAAAACATCAGGAACTGTTGTGGTTTTAGTAGGAGGGAGGGGGCCATAAAGATGGCTCCTGTGAGAAGTTTCTGGAGTTCTTCACCATTTCCAGCAGAGCCAATCTCTGATGGCTCTGAAGATGAT
>VYZT01006121.1:11507-23430 GCA_013400735.1 Pomatostomus ruficeps | reverse complement strand
GGCACTTAGCCAGGATCGAAACCACGACAGGAACACATACAAACACCACATTTCTTTAGAAGCTAAGGAATGTGCAAGCTTTGACAAAGCATATTATATTAAGGATGTTTATAACCTACTTTCATGGAGATAGTTCAGTAGCTTTACAAAATAGCAACAAAGAGTGTGAACTATATTTTCCATCTGTTTTGTGCAGACTGGTTTTTTTACAATGAAAGTCAGTATGAAAGCTAACTGTTCCTTGGGATTTTAAACACAAAGGGTAAAGAAATCTTTTCCTATGCAGTACAAGACAAGATGGAGGATATGAATGGTTATTAAAAATATATAAGAATATGTGATGAAGACCTCTTGTTTCAAGCAGGAAGTGTTACACATAATGTAGCAGTCACCTAATATCAGCTAATATTACTGTGTTTATTAATTGTAAAATATCATACAGATATAAAAAACCTTACAGAACCAGAGAGATTATCACCTCCAGCTGAACATAGGCGATAAGAACAGCAAAGCAGCCCCTTTCCACATTTTAAGAGAGCTCTAATCAAAAGTGGAAAGATACCGTTACTAAAAAACATGAAGACAGCTTTAGGTCAAGCATGAGGAGAACAAAAATACCAGCACTGGAAGTACTTCTTCCTTCTCCAAAGTTCATTTACAGTGGTAGCATAAAATCTCTTCTGAAGCTATCCACCTTAAAACAGATAAAAAAATAACAAAAAGCATCTATTGTACTCATGTATTATTAGCACAAGTTCTGCCATTCTGCCGCTGTTAGGCTGGAGTTCACCCTGTGTTATACGGCATAGCTGTTCTCTACATGCAAAGACCACAAAAAATAGTGCAGAAAGCTGTATTTCTATTCCCAGAACACAAAGCAGCTGCAGTGCACACTAGCTTTTTCAAGAAAAAGCACAATGTTTAAGTTTAATAGGTGTGATCTATACAGACAACACTTTTAAAGAAAAGGCGCTTGAAACACTCCACAATACATTACTACTACAGAAAAACAAATGTGTATGGAATATACACCCCTTGTGGCCACATGTTAGACTACCCTCATATCTAAAGGCAAGTCATTGAACATTTACATTGTGTTAGGAAAAATCCTGCTATGAAAAATATTCCCAAGGTCCCTCATACAAGCCTTCAATCCCACTGAATACATCAAACCCAAAACTTAAGTGCTGTTATGAAGACCTCCACATGGATCCAAGACCATGCCTGAGCAGCAGCAGTTTCTTTCACCATTCCAATGAATACCATTACAACAGAACTATCACACCCCCACCCCCCTCCAATCCTACACATCCACTTCCCAGAACATAGTGTAATTACCCTTGTTTACCAGGTATCTACAGAGCTTTCATGAATACACTGTTAACCAAATCCTTCACTTCATGATGAATTGTCAAAAGAACTAATCCCAAGACAAGACAAACACTTGTAGTGGAATATTTTTTTATCTACATAACACTTTCCAAGTTTTCCCCTAGTACTAAAATTTCCAAGTTCATTAAGTACCAAAATCTAGGGACTCAACCAGGATATTAGAGCACCATATCCAGAATCAATAGGCTACAAGCTACTAACACCTTCTTCCTATGGAAGAAAATCCCACCAAAAAAACAAACCAAAAGCAAACCAAAAACAAACAAACAAACAAAACCCCCAAACCCCACAAACAAAACCAACAAAAGAACCCCAACAAAACAAAAAACGCAAAACCAACAAAAAAGACCCCACAAACACCCCCCAAAGAAACCCCACAAAAAAAACCCAACAAAAAACCCCACTCAAACAAAAAACCAACACTAATAAAAACCAAAACAAACAAAACAAAAAAACCCAACCAAAAAAACCCAAAGTGGCCATGTAGTCTTCTTTTACGCCAAACTGTGCTCACTTCTCTCAAAATATAATGAAGAAAGAAGGCACAAGTATGAAGTATGAGAAGAATGAAAAGTATTAAAATCTGATAAAAATTACTGCATACAACACAAAGCTATAGGGTTAGAAAAAATGAATTGTCTGACAACCATACCCAATGTCACTGAATGCCCTTTGTTGACAAGAAACACCTCCCAAAATCAAACTTGGAAAGAATTAGCTCTGTTGTGTTCAGAAAAAAGCAAAACAATTTTTCCCTAAAATTCTCAAATAAAAGAATAGTCTTCAGGGAAATGTAGCACAATATAGCCTGTGTGGTTTTATGGAAAGTTAATATTTATTAACAGTATTAACATTTAGTTTGTCAGTATATTTATTCTTCCATTAGGCACATCTCTAAGGAGTTCACAATGGAATCCATAGACTAGACAAGACAGCCAAGTACTCAATTTTAGAGCAGTAATTCAGTAGCTCTTCTGACTGAGCTTTAATACACTAGCTTTCCTATGGAACTCTTGCTAGCTGATCATAAAAGGCAATTTTTTTCCTGCATAGCGTTTTGAATTTTACATCAAACCACTATAAAAGCACAAGGTTTTACAACATCCATAGGCCTTAATCTATTCTTCTAAAACTCAAAGCCAGTTCAGCCAAATAGAGGGATTTGTACGTCACATAAATCACAGGCAATAAGGTAGACTAAGAAACAGTGCAAATTAACTGCAGATGACTAGTAACAACCTTCTCCCTCATTCCCTACAGCTGCATTAGCCACACAGTGAAGTGCTGTTCTTAAATATAAAATTAGATAGGAAGTGCAAGAAACAGTATTTAGCAAAAGTCAGCTGATTGGTCACACTCCTGTCAACACCTTAAAAGCTTCTAACAGCATTGCTGCTGAAGCAGCCGGACTAATGCTTAAAGTTCTAGCACAGCAAGGCTTGTCATTCACTGAAAAAGACACACCACGCAGTGATAAAGTGTCCACCTTTGGTTAGAAATAGCTAAAAATCAGCTTCATCTAGGAAGCACCAAATAGAGCTAGAGCATCCATTCTCTTACCTGGATAGTGAGGTGTCCCTGAGGGCGTATCACCTAAGATGTGGGAAGTGTTTGACTACTGTACTCTTTGGCAAACTCCTTTGGGATGTGGCAGCCATAAACACTGAAGTACCATCTTCTAGCCAAACTGAACAGAAGCCAGCTCTATAAAGAAACGATGCCAAGAGTGCTACAAAACAGGCTCCATGAGCTTGAGATAATAATGAGATCCTACACAGAAATACGCTTTGACCAGTAACTGATACAGTAAGGTACTATAAAGTATTTATCTCTGTGTTAGTCTGAAAATCCAGAAAAGTAACCTGGCAGATAGACTACCTTCTACTATGTCTCTTGGTAGAAGAATCCTTAAAGGGCTAAAGAAAGTGAATGGAATAGTACTCAATACCTACTTTTCATCAGTGGTACTAAACGGGATCTTATGGAAGGGAGCACATTAAATTCCAAAGTTCTTTCAGTCCTTCAACAGGACTTTGATATACCTCCCAATATAATATTGCTACAGATTTCACCTAACATAAGGCACAATGAGAGAGACAGGATGCTGCAAGTGTGTATGTGTTCTTTACTAATGTGTCCTAAAATTAAGAACTTCCACTCTGAACGAGTTGTTGTTTGTTTTTTCTCAATAGGAAGCTTATGTATGAAGTCATTGAGAAGGCAGCACCTGAATCTTTCACAGAACACATCTTCATACATATTTCTGTGAAGACTTTGATCCATTCAATAAGAGGTCCTTTACAACATTTCAAGTTTCTTCTTTGACATCACAGATGCATATAGCCAAGTTCATCTCATGATAAAAACTACAGCTGCCCACATGTGCCTGTTACAGTAACCATACTTGTCCTACAGTATGCTCTCAGATTTACCCTCAAACTCTGCAGTAATTTCAATAGGAAGGGTGTTGAGCTTTCCCATGTTCGTAAGTTGTATTTGGCAAGAAGCTCCTGGTATCCTGCCACCTGGAACTGCAGTGAGGTGGAAGAGTAGGCTTTGTGCCTGAAAAGGCCCAAACCCTGGAGACCTTGTCTCTCGTTTGACATTTACAGACTTGTTTTTCCTGCACAGCTCTGTCTTCCAAGGATCCTGGAGAGATCAAAGCTGTGCATATAAAACCCACAATTGCCGCTAAAATGCCAGGTCCTGAACAAAAAGATACTTGTCAGGAATACAGATATAATCCTAGAAAAGACAAGCTGTATTTCAGATTGGAGGTACTAAACATTTTGCTTCCAGCTCTTGGTACAGTTATTCTGTACAAGTGACACATCTGGTTTAACAGAGTACTTAGTTCTAAAGATGCTAGCTGCAGGACAAATGAGTTCTCCACTGCCCATTTAGAGCCTGAGTCTGCCAACACACTTACATGATACAATATTAAGCTGACCAGCTGGAAGGCAAGCTTGAAAGTCTTAAAAAGCTTCAGAAGTGTTTTACTGGCGCTTTTTTTTTTTTTTGCAATCCCAGTGTCCATGGACAAACAGTTAAGAAATCTTAGGAGCTGCTAGCCAACATGAACTTGAGAAGCATGCATACTCTGTAACACATTTTCCCCCATGTAGGCAGTATTGTAACCACAACTTTTCCACTATGCAACAATTAGGCAATAACCTGAGCATTAACAGAAACTTACTTGTGGCAGAAAGAAGCCCTACAGGTTGGTTTATCCTGCCCTTGACAAATTTGTCTTGAACTAAACTCCAATACTAAAATTAGACTGCAACAGAATCTGCTCAATCTTATTTAAAGAAATCTCAAAACTCTCCTCTGGCCATATGCTCCTAAAACACATTAATTGGCATGCAGGTTTTTCAGACAGCTTCTTCCTTCAAAGATTAAATCTGTACTATCAAAGAAAGTTCATTAGTTCTGAAATATTAGCAAACATCTGCACTCTAGTAGGACAAAAGTACACTGTCAAATGTCAAGATTGTCTGCATTTGGGAATTTGTAGTAGGTGAACTGCAGTGATGTGAATTGGCATGAGTTGACCTTGTGCCAAACATATTTTCCATCAGAACCCGCTAAAGTAGGCATGGACAGTAGCTCAGCTGGCCTGCAAGTCCCACATAGCCTAACACAGCCCACAGAAAGGGCTTCATTACTGACTATTGCCTGTTTCCAAAGAAGATAGAAACAATACTACACAGTCTTCATAGAAGTCTCTATACTGCAGACACTATTGCAGTACTAGTATTACTTTTTCTATGTAGAAAATGGGTGCAGTTGCCAGGACTGATGATAGGAGGTAGGACTTGTGTGGGTCATTCAGGTGTTTTCTAAAAACTCTGCTCTAGTAAATCATGTACCACACCAGGAACCATGAACTCTATTTTACACTAACCCAAAGAAAGACAGAGTGCACATTACCTCGTGTGACACTCCCGCTGAAATGCTTTACCTTTATGTTACTGATTTAGAAGCATTTTAGCTGCACTCCTGCTAACAATATATACTAGCAAGCTGCCCAGTATTTTCTCCTTTCCCTGTATGAGCAGCACACTAGCATTCTGTAGAAACCTGGCGCCTCATATGCTATTGAGAGTAAAAAGTGAGACACATTTAAAATCAAATGTAGTCTAAGAAATGAAAAAAAAACTAAATTACTTCAACAAAGCAACATTTCTAGTTGTACTTCTGCTGTGACACATCAGTGTTTAGTGTATGAAGACACAGGATGACAGCTCCTACCTTAAGAGAAATAGTGAGAACCAGAATGTTACCAGAACAAAGCAGGTGTACACTTATAAAGGTTTATAAGCTCCGTACAAACACCACAATGTTGAATAAAGTCCAAAAGAAGAGGCACTGAAGAATTCTCACATTTCAATGTACAACACAAAGGGTGCAACTCTGCTAATGTCTGTAAACACTATTCAAAGCATCAAAGGCTGAAAGATTTCTCCTGCCCAGCCCAGGTTAAAGCAATTTTTCTTAAGGCTTGCCGTGTTCTGTGGGAGGGACGTATGGGTGCAGAAACAAGCTGAATTTAAAAGATCCTCAGCTGGAAGTACAAATACAGAGAATGATGTTTAAAACTGTTAGACCCCTGGAGAGAAGCAGGAAACTCTCTTTATGACCCCCAGAGTATTTGTTTTTCCAACAGTTTCCCAGCTCAGCTTGAGATTCTTAAGGGCAGCAACAAAAAAAAAATTCACTTTGCTCAAATTAGTTCTGACTGGTCCCCAGGTTCCCAAGGTGATAATTTAACACCTCATTAACAAGTGCATTATTGGAGGAAATTCAAATGAACCAATTTTAATGATAATTGAATGTTTTCAGCTTCAGCCTGCAGAATTAGTATTTCCCCCTTGGAGTACAACAGCAGTCACTGCTTCCATTTGTGGATCTACTTCTAGTAATGAATGGCAAAGTACAGACTTCATTTATAAATATACCATGAGCTACTTAAAATTCAATTCCAGGTGCTGAAACACAGGCTTATTCCTTCAGTACTGCTTATGTTTGTCCTTGCATATAATTCTAGTTTGTTTTTGGAAAGAAAAAGGTAATGTTACAAAATGTCCAACATCAAGAAACTTACTGATGAGGCAGATGATTGAACTGCTGAGGTCCTATCTTCACTTGAGGGCCCAATTAACCACATGGCAATTAAAATATTAATTGCAATCTTTTCTCGTCCAGAATTTAAGCAGACCATTTAAGCTTAGTTTGGTTTGGTTTTTGTTTTTTTTTTTTCCCCAGCATGCTTATCCTTGGGCATATTAACAATGTAACAATGGTCTTGAATTCTGAACAGCTCAGTTACGTTCAATTCTCTACCAAGACAGCTGTACATCCTTATTACTTCTGGTTATAATTGGTTTAACAACCATCTCTGATTTAACTCACTCAGTATTGTTGCACATAGCAATGGCAAGAGTAGATTTTTTTTTTAATGTTTTCACTGATGAGATGAAATCAATTACTGGCTCTTCACAACTGAGGTGCTGAGACACAGACTGTGCTGCAAACTGACTGACCCAGCCTTCAAAAACCAGTTATTAGTCTCCTATAGTTTAGCACCTGGGGTGACCAATGCAAATGCCACCTCCATTGAACTATGCTGGATAATAATCCTTCATTTCTATACAGTGCTCAAGACAACATTCACTCAAAATTTAAGAGCCATCTTGGGCAAGGTCTATCCACGACTTATTCTATACATGCTATGCTGTGATTAGGTGTGGGATATTTGCCTCCTAAAACTCACATGGAAGTCAGTAAACTTGTAACAAATGTCAACAGGTATAATTACTATTACTGAGTTAAGGTCTATGGAAAGAACTAGTTCACCTCTTTTACAAGCCATTAGTACTGCCCGCTTTAGTTCAAACTTAACACACCTGGATTTAAGGCTCATCTTCAGTTTTCAATACACAGGAGAGCGAACTAAGTTTCACCTCCAAAGGTGGTTAACCAGTCCCTAGACTGGTTTCACTTTGCATGTTTTGATTTGCCTGCATCTCACTTGGGTTACTTATGATTTTCTTCCACTTGCCCTCAGCAATGTTATCAGGGCAACAAATAGGCTGGGTTCCTGAACAGCTACAGTGCTAAGAAGAACTCCACTTGTACAGGATGTATCACTGGCTCTTATGTAAATAACAGAAAGGAACCAGCTGGATTCCCAGTCCTAGTAAGATTGTAGTAGCAAAAACTCCAGCTTTCAACTCAAACCAAACCACTGATGCTGAAAAATTCACCAAGACAGGTCAAATACTTAACATCATAAATCACAACAATGTCTCATTTACCATGACAAGAACCAAGCTGTCTCATTTTCCCTACAGCCAATTTAAATAACAGCAAGAATCACACGGCTCTATGCTACAGCTTTCCAGAACTCCACTCCAAGAATCAATTTGTCATCTTTGTGTATGTATAGTATGACCCTGAAAAGTCTGCTTATTGTGTCTTTTTATTATCATCGTTTAAAAAGTTCCTTTACCTACAAAACTATCTGAAATTCATTTTGTGGCTGAACAGAGCAAGAGTAATGTTCACCGAACTGCTGACAAGCATCTGCAACACTTTCTCATTAAAATTTTCAACCATAGTGACTTTGAATTGGAAAACAGTTCTAAAAGTTTGCTTTTGCAGAAAGAAGCCTTCTCCATCTCTCCTGCTCACCTTGCTCTACTATATATCAAAGTCAAATCTGATGATATACACGACATCCATGTACATTTGTCACCTGAGTTCTCTGAAGAGAGTCTATATGCTCAACATGTTCAACAGTTTTGAGGATGACTGTTCCTTTGAAGAAATTCTCAAAGGGATCACAGATCAAGTACGTTTTAAGACCCCATGATGCCGTTCTAGCCAACTACAGTACAAGATAAGTAATGCAAAGTAAAATAGGACAGACAGAGCATTTATCTGATAACATAGAGGAGCTGCAGTACTGGAAGAACCACTACCAAGAACCCATAAGGTGGCTCTGCCATTGCTTTAGCTGTTGGCATAGTTTTTGCAGTCTGGATGAAGAAACAAGTAATATATTCACATATAATTACATTGCTGTTAACTGTCTTCCGGGTGATTGACGTTTACCAGTCACTTACATGTATACACGTTACAAAGAATTAACAGATTAATCTGAATAGAAATCAAGACACAAGAAAACTACTGTCCCAACTCAGGCAGCACATTTGCACGTAAGCACATCTTACATTCTCTGTAGAGAAGCTTTTCAAAGCATCTGTATTTTGTCTGTGCTGCCTCCTACTAATATCCTATTTAGTCACTGGCAACTTGCTGGAAAAATGTAAAAGGAGACATTCATTTTTTTACTTATGCAAAGTTTTAGTAATTACACCTTATATTGTAAGTTTAGAGTCTTCAGATGCTTCCTTAGATTTAGAAATAACCTAAAGACAATTAACATATTCTTGCAAAATGATATAGAAAAACCCTTTAATCTTCAAAAACTACTTGGTTCCTGTTACGTATTCCTCAGCTACAGGCTATCTCAATCTGATGTGACAAATTCCACACAGATTTGATGCCATGGAGGACAGCAGGTTTTACAAGAAGCATGTGGTAAACAGAAGCAGGCAGACAAAGAAGCTGCAAAGGCTCTTTTCAAGAAAGTATTCTTGAAGCCATTAAAAGATTTAGCAGTGGTCCAAAACATGAGGTTGGGAGCCAGCCATCTACTGTTCTGATTCCAGCTCCAACTCCTGTTCTCTTGTAAAACCATTGCCCTATCTCAGTGTCCTTCATCCATTCGTTCAGCTTGACTAATTTAAAAGCAATGAAATTTTGGGAGTACACAGTTCAATGGTGCTTACCAGTGACCCAGTTTAGTACTATTTCTCCACTTGTCTTTCACAGTTAACAACTATTGCCAGCACCCATCTACTCCTTATTTATTCATAGTCAAAACCAACTGCAGGTAGTGGTTCTCCAGAGCCCCACTTGCAATTCCACAGAACCAACACAGAAGTTTTTCAGCCAAAACCCTTAGACAAAGAAAAAATTTGTCATGCTACCACTAATCAGCTGCTCAGTTCACCCAACTGAACTTTTGTCAACTTCATCTACAGAAAACATCTACAAAGTAGTATAATCTCTAAGGCCTTAAGACAATTTAAAAAAATGCATGACTGGGAAACAGCATTCTGCAAAAAATAACCAGTAAAGCACTTTCATGCAGTAATCATCCTCTGAGGTGCTTATCTTAATGCAGAGTTGACTTAGATGCTTAAAAAGCCAGTAACACTTTCCTGAGAACAGTAGCTGAGAAATCCTTTGAGACTTGACAGGGTTCTGGCTATCTAGCTGTTATATTCATCACTTATGAAAAGTGCTACAGCTCATATAGAAAGTGGACATAGAGAGACTTCTTGGAAACAAGACACCTATCAAACACCAAAACCACTCATTTTCTTATTAGAGTGCCTTGAAATTCTGGTACTTCTTGGCACCAAATTAGCAGGATGTAGCTCAACACACATTTTAAGCAACATGAGAACAAAAATGATCTTTTGAGTTAATTTTTTTGCCAGATTGGTTCCTGATCTGGTTTGCCTTTTAGCTCAGATGGACCTCGCTGGCATAATGGCAGGAGAACAGTCTGGAATGGAAGTTACTTCCCTTCTCCTGGCTTGAACAAATACCACACTGTAGCCTCAGAAAGAGACAAAAATGCCTGAGTTTAAATACTGCAAACAGAAATCAGTTACACATTCCTTGCTTCCCACTTCATTAAACAAAACAGATACTGGGAGAAACCCAAAACAAGCAACGCCTAAGCAGACCCCAGATTGCTGGCAAATCATCAGCTATAAAAAGCTCAAACAATTACTTTTAAGAGTACAGCAAGACAACTTTTTGTGTAGTTTGAAGCTTGCTTAATATCTGTACTCAAGAGCAGGGAGTCAACTCTTGGCTCTTGGTACAGGTTTCTCACATGGACCACTCGGAAGCACTCAAAGCTAGCACAAATACAGGCTGCTGCCCAGCTGTACTTGCCTCACTAATGATGCCTCTACTGGCCAACCAACAACACCAACTGCTAGCACTTAACTCTGTTCTCAGATAACGTAAGCAAACCAAATGAAACCTGTTATAACAGAAAAACTCTCAAGTCATTTCTTCAGTGATCTTTTCCACTGTAAGTTATCCAACAGGTTGGCTGGTCAGATGATGCATGTTCAAAAACCAACTCATTTCTTCAGCATACACCACCACCACCTTGTGGCCAGATACCTCAAGCTCCAAGAATTCAATATATACTGGAGTTGGAACTCTAAGAGCCTCCAAACTAAATGTCACCAAAGGTCCTCAGCAAACTGCACTGTCATCCTGTGTGAGCTGCTCACAACTTTTTAATTACCTGTGAAGAGGGAAAAGTATCCTACATGCAAACTGCACCATTTCAGTTTCAAGGCAGCTTAAAGAGCCATCTACTTCATGCTGTAACCAAAAGAAGCTGCTACCCATAGGCAAATGAGACACAAGAATTTGTCATTATCACTTTGAATACCCAGACAGTAGTACAAATTTCCCCTTTTTTTACTTCTATTATGAAACAGGAAAACTAAGACAATAAAGACAAATATGCTGAATTTCTACTCCTAGCCCATTAAGTTCATTGATTTTGAAAAATGCCTCTAGGTGCCCAAGTATAAAAGGGATTTCAGAAACATTTCCATATTTATTTTAACTGAGATGCAAATATTATATTATACTAGAGATGAAAATTGAAAGCATTGCCCCTGTACTAAACCAGCATACAACTGTAAAGGATACACAGTAAAATACTCTGAAAGCAATGTTTAAAGTGGGGCAAATAACAACAGGCAGACAATGGAAAGAAAAAGAAGGTAGCTAGAACAGCCTGACAGAGAACAAAACTCTGTACAAGAAAATAGTGTGTCTTAGACAAGACTAATATGACTTACCTCTAGCTGAAAACTCTTTATGCTCTTATGAGGCTGATCTGCCAAGCAGAACTGTAAACGGGTTTACTGATCCAGAAATTTCAAACCATACATGTACTAATAGATAATTATGAAAATGTCCACTGAATGTGTTATCTGTCAAAGTGATAGAGGCTCTTTTTGGCTTCCCCTTTCTATATGCTTAGTTCTGTAAAGACTCATGTCAGGGTTTGGGGTAATTTTCTTTTTTTGTTTGTCTCTCTATCTTGGAATTTTTCCTCATTCTAGTTGCTGGGGGGGATAATGGGCAAGTGATTAGTTGCTGGGAAACCTTAATGGGTTGGTGACTGAGAAGGGACAAAGAGTCGCCTCTGAGATGGGTGCAGCTGGCTAGCCCTTATCTGGGACTCCCTGATAGCTGGGATTTTTTCCCCCCAGAGGGGGGCAGAGATACTGGGTGACTGGGACTAGTTAAAAAGAGCCAAGCACAGCTGGAGGGTACCTTCTTCACTCCTGGACACCAAGAGAAGAGGGAGAGAGACTGCTTGGAGCTCCAGGAAGAATCTTCCTCCACCCGT
>VYZT01006119.1:7075-40701 GCA_013400735.1 Pomatostomus ruficeps | reverse complement strand
CCATCCAGCCCTGCCCTCCCTCAACTCAAGGCCATCCCCCTGTCTCATCTCTACATGAATGCACAATATAACCCATAATACATGAACTTATTAACTACATGCACTTACATTTTCCACCTAGACATATTTTTATATCCTAAAAGGAGTATAAATCATAGTATTTTTAGGAGTCTCTTCCAAGCTAATGTCCCATTCTCTGAGCATCCACGGCATTTGCATCCCAAGGCTGTTCCTTGTCCCCTGCTTGCAAACCTGTGAGGCACCTCCAGTCCCTCATCTCCAGCAGGACACCTCAACCTCTTGAATTTTCAGGATCTGCTGGGCCTGGTTTTCCACCACATGCCAGGGATGGACAAACGGAGCTGCACAACATCCTCTGAAAGATGTCCAGGCTCTGCTCACAAATGCTCCGGAGCACAGTGCAACACCACACAGCTTTTCCTGCAGCACCCTCATCCCGTTTTACAACCCTTCCCTCACTTTATTTACCAAAGGTAACCTTGGCAGAGAGGGAGAGAAACAAAATAATTTAATTCTGTCATCCTACACCACTGTCATCAAACGAGAGATTGGAAAGGAGGTCAAGAGCAAAGGTACAATAGATGCAGTGCAGAAATATTTTGGATTATTCCTCTATGCTACAGTGTTGTTTTCCAAAAGGGAAGTGAGGGCAATATGTGTGAGAAGACCATTAGAAAGGAAGAAAAAAAACCATCAGGAAAGATCAATGCTTGACTGAGCTATTTTATTAAATTCCCCCTGGATTTCGGCCGAGACTTAAGGCATGATACGATCAGAGCAGATTGCCTTGGGTTATTCCACTCTGAAGTTGTCCATATATCTGACATTGGTCATGACATATTTAATTTGAGCTGGAAGTTCAGATTTAATGGTTGAATTCAAGTGGAACGGGGAGCACGGAACCAAGTCGGGACTTACTGTCCATGACTATTGCTTCTCCCCTCCCTCCCCAGGCATCAGCGCCGTGGGGGGGACCGGGAGGAGCCCTGGGCTCCCTGAGCAGCCTCGGATGCAGGGTGGAAATCCCAGGAATGGGTGGGAGCACCCGGAGTGGTTTCCAAGAGTGAGCTCACCCCACCAAAACCTCTGCGTGAGTTGGTTTGCAGGAACGAGGGGAAACTTTGGCTTCCACGGTGCCAACAGTGTGGAATTGCACAGTTCCAAACAGGAATTTCACTGCTGAGTGCAATGGCATTGCCCTTGATGGAAAACCCCCAGGAAAAACAAAACAGAACAAAACAAAGGGAATACTTCCAGGCTGTCTAGCTCAACTGCTTTCTCATCCCACGGAAATTTTATTTGGATGCAAGCAAAGACTTTTGTCCATTGGTTACTGTACCAAGCAGCTGTCGCTGCTCTATCCCAACTGGTTGGCTTAAAGGGTATTTTAAATACTGTGCTGGGCAAGATTTAGCACATAAACATGGTTATCTACTGAAAAATGAGAATCCAGTTTGGATGAACATGTTATCCTGTGTCAAAATAGTGTCAGTGGAGCAGAACAGAGGGTATAATTGGAGCAGAAGTCTTGTTAGGAGCAGAATTTAGCTTTACAAGAGTATTTCTAGACTTGCTTTCTCTTAGCACACATTTTCCAGCCCCAGTTAAGCTCAGCCTAAGTGGCACTGGTAGCGTCTTGCTCTGATTTTCCCCCAGTGCAAAAGTCAGCAGTGCCAAGGATTTTTCAGTGCTTGGAAGGACCCCACTGGCTCCCGCACTTGTCTGGATTCCGTGGGGTTTGACCTGTCCATGAAATCATCACAGAAACAAATCCGTGTGCATTCCCTCCCCAGCCAGCGAGGAACACGGTGCAGAACAAGGAAGTGACTTGTGGATTTATACAAGACATTTAATGTTATTTTAACATAGTATTTGGTATGTACTTTTATATGTTTCAGTGGCTTATATCATCATTATTACTGCACTAATGACTGAACATTCAAAATGTCCCAACACTCCTCATCTACAGGAGGCAAATCAAAACAGCCTGGATTTTGATTCCTGCATTGATTTCACAAAGCCAGGTCTTCTCAACATTTATTTTTTATTTTAATTTGGTGGCTGTGACAAAGCACAAATGCTGTGGGTGGCCTCAGGTGCAGAGTGAGGCACTGATAGCTGTCCTTCAGGGGTTTCATTTCACATCTTGCCAGCTGTGCTGTCTTGTGTAAGGTGAGACACACAGGCCTGGAGAGAAGGGGACACGTCCCTCCCTGGCTGTCCAGGGACAGGAGGGAGAAGAGCAATCCCATCTGAAAGCTTCACGTTTTCACAGCAGATTCCTCTGACAGCCTCTCACCTTCCCATTGCTGCCTCCAACCCCTCCATGGAGATGGTGGCCCCACATCACCTCCTGGGCTGGGAGAACGTGGGAATGCTGCCAATTCCCAGGAATTTCTGAGCCCAAAGGCTGCTCAGGAACCATGGGGAGCACAGCACGAGCTGCTCCTCACGGCCAACCCTCACCAGCCACCCCGGGGATGGTGTGGGGGGCACGAGGCTGGCAGACTCCGCTTTCCCAGCCCCTCCACATGTCACCCACAAGTGGCACTTAGAGTTTTGGACAGCACCATTAACGTGAGAGGCACTTACGGAGATGGATCGGCATCCACCCGCTCGCCGAGGTCGTTCTCTCCTCCCACATGATTCATTGGGAGGGAATTAGGGAAAAATGGGAAAAGTATGCTGATGTAATGGTGCATTTTTTCAGGAGCTCATTCATTGTCTTCACCTTGAGCTTTCAGATGGGCCCGAGCTACAAAGCAAACAATAGGAAACCTTCCTTTAAAATCGTGCTAAGGAAGAAAAAAAATTAAAAATAAGAGCGCCTTTATAGCCTGCCTCAACTCTGACTTATCAAACGCAAGGTGTTTGTTAGATGCAACAGGTTCCTTGCTACGAAGCAGTGTTCTTACATTCCTCCCACCCCCTGTAGGCTTTGAAATCAGTGTTCAAAGTGGACTTTCTGAATTCATGAAAACCCACAGGTCTATAATACATCCCTAATGGAAGTCAAACATGACACCCTAGAGATAAAACACAGTGGCCTTACCCTCTGTTCACAGTAGGTGTCTGTGTATAATAAATATTTTATTTTACTACAAAAACAAATAACTAAACATACCCCCTGTGTTTGTTCTGAACTCCACAGTAGCTTTTGTGAGTTTACTAGATTTCAAAGCTGAGGTAGGAAACCACAAAGTCACGCCAGTTATAATCCATGCGAGCACGAGGCAAAGCCAGCTGTGATTCCAGCCCCACCAAGCTCCTGGGGCCTGGGTGGCTCTGGCCCTCCAAGACAGGACCCACGAGGAGCCCGGCTGTGGGGTGGAAAGGCCACCAGGAACAGCCCCAGCCTGCAGAGAATTCATAACACCAAAAACATCCTGTGGGTTTTGCTGCTTTTAGGTCCTGCAGGCCCTCAGTTAAACTGGGGCCTGTGCTCTGTCCTGCTGAGGGATCTGGGGCACTCTCATGGAAGGAGGGACACCCAAAATATGTGGGTGAGCTGACATCAGAGGAGAAGCAGAGTGTCTTCTCTCAGCTCTTCCATCATGGCCACGCTCTTAGTTTGACCTGTGACTGTCAAACTTGTCCACTATTTCCTCATTTCTTGGCATATTTCTTCTGAGAGAGGCAAGTGGCCACTGAAACATCCCCCAGTTTTCTTCTCCGTGTTCAGGAGCTCTTCATTTGTGGACCTACAGTTATGGAGAACCTCATTAGCTTCAGAAAACAGGGGAGAAGGAGCCTGCAGGAAAGGGGAGCGGTGGTGAGGGCTGTCCCTCGCCTCAGCCAGGCAGCAGAGCAGCAGCAGGATCTCCTCAGCTCCATGAGGTGCAAAGCACAGCTGCTGTGAGGACAGGGAATTATTCACTGGATTGGGCTGGAAGGGACCTCAAAATCATCTAATCCAACCCCCCTGCCCTGAGCAAGGACACCTCCCTCTACCCCAGGTTTCTCCAGCCTGGCCTTGGACATTTCCAGGATGGAGCACC
Organism: Pomatostomus ruficeps; assembly: GCA_013400735.1. Lineage (NCBI taxonomy): Eukaryota > Metazoa > Chordata > Aves > Passeriformes > Timaliidae > Pomatostomus > Pomatostomus ruficeps. Next base: position 36,682 of record VYZT01006119.1, on the reverse strand, counting down.
CACCGCCTCTCCGGGCAGCCTGTGCTGGTGGTTTATGTCCTGCTGCTCTGCTTCCTGAGGTGTCCATGCTGCTCCTCCAGCCCTTGGGATGTGTTTTTTCCCACTGCTGCTTCCAGGCACAGGTGACAGACACACACAAGGCCCTCCTGGTGCAGCCCCAGCTTGGATTCATCCCTCCGGCTGATCCTGGAGGATCCTGCAGCAGGAGCAGCACCATGGAGCCCAGATCCTTCCCAGCTCCCGCTAATGGGAGAATCGCGCTGCTTCCATCGCTGTGGAGCAGGTTAAGAGGCATCACTCTTCCTTCAAGGGCAGTGTCGAACCACCCAACTTTTAAAAACGGATATATATGGAAAGGAAACGGAGAAATGTGCAGTAAATGTGCGGCTGCTGATGAATCACTGAGTTCTGACAGCTTTACACAGATATAACTGCGCCCGGCCAATTTCTCAGCTGGTGTAAACTGGCATCCATCCATGGCCTGTAATGAAGGCAGCCCAATTTACACCAGCCAGCTGACCCATTTTTATTGATTTTCCGTGATTTACATCGGGCTCAGGATGGAGTAATACATCGTGGAATCAGGCCCACGAAGTATGGGCCCTAACCTTACATTATCAGGGAATTCCAAATTAGGATTTCTTGGTCTATCGTTATTTCATGCTTTTACATCTATCAAAAATGAGCTTTTCTAAGTGCTGCACCGTGAGGGTGTCATTATCTAGACACAATAATAAGAGAGTCAGGCACTGTAAAAACCCTGAAACCTTGACTCGTGGATTTATACAAGACATTTAATGTTATTTTAACATAGTATTTGGTATGTACTTTTATATGTTTCAGTGGCTTATATCATCATTCTTGCTGCACTAAAACTTCCATGTCCTTTTTCTTAAATAATATCCTTGTGTAAATTTTTTTTGTAAGCTCTAGGTTTATTTTATGACCCATAAACTTTGACAATATATTAAAATCTTGGAGGAATTTAATATCAGGAGAAGATTATCTTTAAAAAATCAGTTCTCCGTGTTATAGAGACTTAGACACATCGAGTATGTTAAAAGGTTTAATAGCTGTTTATAAATTTTACTGCAACTGTCAATAACTTCATAATATATGAAACCAGTTAATAGGTCAAGAGAAAATATTTACAACTTGCTATAAACTGTTTACCCAGGAATAAGCTTAATTTCTAATGATAATGAAACATAAAAGTCAATGAATATTAATTTTAATATTTCATCCTAATTTAAACAGAGTTTTACCATTTGCTGTAAATGCTGTCTGAGCAGAGGTAAGAAGCACTGCTTTTTCTAACTCTGGACAAAAAAAATCTCTGAAAGAATCATCAGTGGTGGGAATTTACATTGTACTGGAAAATCTTGGGAACACTGATCCAAAAAAAGCCATATGGATAAGAGATTTAAATAAGAAACCACGCTTGGAAAGATTTGGATAATTTTAGCTAACACCTCCTCTCCCACATAACTTCTGCAAAGTTGAATTTTTGCCATTTGGAGTGTTTTCACACCTAAATCCCATCTTTTATTCCAGTCTAAACCTAAACATTCCCAATCCTACATCATCCCACATCCCTCCTGTACTGCAAGAGGCCACTCCCAGATCCTGGTGTTGGCCAAGGGTCTCCCAGTACGGAAATTCTGACCACACCTTTGCTATCCAGGGGCAAAATTAATTCCTGTTAACTCTGGGGATGTGTCAGCTCAGTTCAGAAATATCGGGATACACAAATTTCCACAGATGCCCAGAATTCCAAATTAGGAAACACCTTTATTCCCATTAATTAGGAAACACCCTTATTCCCATTGTGTTCCCAACCTGCATCACATCCTAAAGGATTCCAGCTGTTTTCCAGAGAGCAAAATTCAAATTTTCCCAGGGTTCCATATGGATCAGGCCACATTCCCGCTCATTCCCAAGCAGATTATTCCTGGTCAGCCATCCCAGCTCGGAATTTCCCGTCCTTGCACCTCCATCCCAGAGCCACAGTCCCAAGGAAGGACTGGCAGGACTCACTGTGGCTTTCACGCTGCAAAGTTGACGAGCTTCACCCAATTAATTTTTTATATTTAATATTAGGCTTTATTAATCTAGTATTTTATTAATAGAATTTCTAAATATTTAATGCCAATTTTTATATGTAATACCAAGACTTATTAATCTCCTAAATTTCATTAATAGAATTTTTGTAACTTTCTCTTTTTTTTTTCTTTTTTTTTTCAGGCCTCCCTCCTTCAGATCATTTCCGCGTTTTTAAAATGTTGTGATTCCAGGGTAAAAAAAAAGACACAATCCATCCTCTTGGATTGGGATGCGTAAGGACAGCGCTCACCCTTCCCTCCTCATTCCCAACCCCATGGAAGCGCTGTGGCCTTATTTCCTCCCTGTGAATCCTGCCGGGGCGGCTCCTAATGAGCCCTAATTAGACTTTATTTGTGCGTTAAGAGCAGATTCAATAAGCACGCGACTCCCCCGTTAGGAAACTCTCCGGCTGTGCGTTCCTGAGGCTCCGCGTGGGTTCCCTTCCGCGCGTAATCCGATTTTTTTTTTTTTTCCGCCTCCGAATTAGTACCACAGTCACATAGCAAATTGGAATATGCATGTGGCTCCAGCGCTGATATGGCGGCGCCTTCCCCTCTTCCTGACACTTTTGATGTTGCTCCCTTTCATCGTCGTCACCGTCCTGCTTCTGCTGCAGACTTCACATCTAAGGCCCTGCGCGGGGCATAATTAGAAGCTGCAGGACCAAGACATGAAGGTTGGGCTCTTGTTTTTTGAGGAGGCAGCTCAGGGAAGGGCAGCTGGTCCCTGGGCTGGGTGGGCAGGGACAGTGCCAACCCCATGGGGATGCCCCCGGCTCCCCTGGCTGCGCCTCGGCTTGGCCACCTGGTCACCAAGGGGGTCGGCTCGGACACTCTGTCCTCAGTCACCTTTGTTAAAGTGAGGGAAACACCCCAAAAGTGGAAAAGATCTGTCTGGCCTCTCCCATCTCCTCACCCTTCCCATCCCAGAACTCTCCTCCCAAGCCAGACCAGGGAAGGGAAGTGGTGGAAGGGTCCCTTCCTGCCCTGGCAGAGCCAGAGAATCCTTTCCTTCCCTCTGACAAACCAAGGATGAGGCTTACGACCTTCTAAATAACATTTCCTTCCCTTTACAAGGATATAAATACAGGTTTCAGCATAATAAACTGTTTTCCTTGCATTCCTCTCCACATCCAGCATCCACGTGTCCCTTCCCATTTGGAAATTTGCTCATAAACATCACAGTTTTGCTATAGTGCAATACAACCAGGGAGTTCTCAGCTTGCTGTTGCATAAGAGGCATCCCAATCTCCCAAAGAATAACCATTTATCTGGGAAGAGCGCTGAACAAACAGGATTTATTGCAACGGTGCCCTTGGCTGATCACGTCGTGTTTGTTTTCCTGGAAAGGGAATGGTATTTGGAAAATAAACTCCTTTTCGTCAGGAAACCTATGTACCTGTCCAACAAAAATATCCTGTCGGTGTGAAGGAAGGACAGCACCAGCCCTTCCAGCTGTCAGGCCCTTGGAGAGCAGATCTGGGCTGAAGGAGCCAAGGAAGCCGGAGCAGCTTCCAGACCACTCATTCCCAAACTGGAAGGGGGTGTGGACAGCTGAGGACAAGCCACGTGCTCACCATAACCTCTCTTTATTCCTGCACCATGATTTTTGGGTAAACAGTGATGATTTGGGTTCAGACTGAAAGAGGAGAAATTTAGCGTAAAAAGTGGGAAAAAATCCTTCCCTGTGAGGGTGGGGAGGCCCTGGCCCAGGATGCCCAGAGAAGCTGTGGCTGCTCCATCCCTGAAATGTCCAAGGCCGGGTTGGATGGGCCTCAGAGCACCCTGGGACAGTGGAAGCTGAGCTTTAAGGTCCCTTCCAACCCAAATCATTCCATGATTCCACAATTTGGGTGTCCCAATGCTCATCCCAATCCTTGGCCAGTGTTTTTGGTGTTGGAGTGATCCATAATCCCTTGACAGACCCTTGTTTGCCATGCTGGGCTCACCTCTTGCTGCTTCATGGGAAATGTCCTATTTCTGTGTTTTCAAGAGAGGAAAAAAAGAGATGTTTCCGCTGTTATTAATGGTAATGGCAGAGCTTGAAGAAAAACAAAAAAAAAGAAAAAAGATGAAGACACAGCTGTGTATTTACTCAAAACACTCCAGTATGAAATAATAAAGTTCTGAAAACAAAAGGTACCTCATCCTCCTGCCACCCCACTGGGCACCACACCGAGGGGGTCTCCGGTGGAGAGCAATTTTCTTACAATACCTCACATTCCACAAAATTAGGCACAGTCTATGTGTTAAGGAGGGAGCGTCAGATCAGCGCTGGCTTTGAATTCCCTTGCTTTTGTCAGCCTCATTATTACAGCTCGAATGTTATTAAAATGCTGCTCTTCGTCTGTTAATAATCATTTCACTTCTCTATCTCTGCCACATGAACTTTAGAACACTGTGAAATGGGTTTTGTAGTTGCATGTTTTTTTCAAGTTCATTGATCAAACATTTGTACATTTTAATGTTATAAATAATTGAAGAGCCTTCATTTTTTCCGTGGTAAAATTAACTTTTCTGTTCTGCCTTTTAAAACCAGAACAAGGGGAAGTGTAATTTAAGCCATGAAAAGGCTGCGAAATACGTGAAACTCTCTGTAACCCTTTTCTGTGAGCCTCTCCTCGTTTCACTTTGATTCTTGCCGAGACTGAAGTGTGTACAGCCAGCCCTTGACAGGCTCCTCCAGCAGGTTACTTGCTAGAGGAGTTCACCTGTTTTCAGAGGAGCCTTTAAACGCGGGATGGATACAAGGAGACTGTTTGAAGCCACCCAGCAGGTTTGGAAGCGCTGGGGGCAGGGAGGAGCTGGAGGAGGTGGGTGCAGCAGAGCCGGGCAGGGATGTTCCGATGAAGGACAGCGGTTTATCCCTCAGCGCTCGTTTTTCCTCCCTTCCTCCAAACAGGAATAAAACCTATGGAGTGAAGAACCCAGGAATCACCCAAAATGCAGGGAATAACAAGAGGAGGAAAGCATTAGGCTGCCTTTGGGAAGGGGAGGGAAAGCGAGACCCAAACCTGCGTCCTGTGAGGAGAGTGAAAAGCAGTGAGGTTGGATAGAAAATTCCCATTCCTGGTGGTCCCAGACCTGCTGCACCAAAGGTTGAAATCAAACAACGACACAAACAGGAGCAGGAGGGTTTGTCCCTGTGCCAGCCCTCAAACAGGGCTGAGGAGCAGCCAGAATATCCTGCAGCTTGGATAAATCTGGGAAATTACCAGTGAAATTAACAGTGTTTGGGTTTGTGAAACAATCCGGTGATGTCAGGTGTGGGATCTTGCACTACAGATCCAGATTTAGAACCAGGATCTTTCACTCCAGATCCTGGCTCTAAACCCAGGTCAGAGACACCCAAAGTTACTCAGCAGTGCTGGTACAGAGTTCCTGGAATGAGTCAGTGTGGAGCAAATCTAATATTTCCAGTTTTTGGAGGAAAATCACGAGCAGGTGCTTATCCAAGACCCGTCAGAAGACACTCAGCCTCCTTCATGAGGAGCTGTGCTGGGAATTTTCCTGCCAGGGAGCTCCCATGGGGGATGGCTGGAGCTTCCTTACTCCAGCCAGGATGGAGATTCTGTGGGAAAATCAGATCCCAAATTCAGGTTAAATTAAGCAGAACCCAGAGCTCCCTCATCCCAGCAAAAACACGGATATGGGAGAGGCCAACCTGCCCAGCGGAGGATTTTATGCTGAACAAACACACAAACGAGATAAGGTTCCCTGAAAGCGATGAGGAAAACGATGAATCTTTACATTAAAGGAGGTAAACCATAAAGGCTGGGTGTTTCTCCACCCTCAGATTGCTGCTCGCTCGCTATGAATCTCATGAAAACAGCATTGAGTGAAATGGAGATTTAGGGAAAACACTAAAGCCGGTGTGGATGGAGCAAACTGCCCCTGACACGGCTCTGCCTGAATTCATTCCAGAGTGAGCATTCCCAAAGCTGCTGCCATGCCAGGAAAAGGCAGAGACCCTCCTCAGTGCCAGCTTAAGGAAATGGGCAAAGATTTCTGCAGCAAATCTGGTTTGGCCTGAGCTGCACCCTGAGGCAAAAGCTGGGTCTGGCCACCCACAGCAGCACTTTGTGCCATGAGTGTTGGAGTAAGAGCCAAAATTGCAGATTTAAACCCTGAAATTGCAATAGTTGCCTGCTTGTGGCATCACACTCCTGTCTTCAGAGAGCTGGGAACTGGAAGAACCCTAACAGGAAGTGGAAGAAAAGGGAAATGCAGAAAATGAGCACTTGGTTCCCTTGCTGTCAACCACAGCTCTGATTCCTCATATGCTTCTCCCTCACAGAACAATGGTTTGAGAAGCGAAGAGTGAAAAAAAAATATAAAAATCAGATGTAGGTTGAACTGAGCTGAAACAATAGGTAGGGTGAGGTTCTGTTCTCGATATCCCACTGTTCGCTCCAGGAGATCAGGAGGAAGCAAGACTTACCTCATCTCCCCAGCTGACAGAGGAGAAAAAAAAAAATAGAAATAAATAAGAAAAGAATGTAGGGGGGGAAAAAGGGCAACTTTTAGAGATAGTCAGAGTTTGAGGGCACACACAGCTCATTTTTGCAAAATCCATCGCTCAGTGTGCTGTGAGCATTCCTGTTATCCTCCTCAACAGGGGAATTGGGGAATTGGGGAATTTCTTTGACAGAATTTGGATCATCAGGGACAGCTCCTTGCACAGTTCCTCACAAACAGCTCCTGAGACGTGGGTCCCACCCCACTCCTGGCAGGAGTGGGATCCCCTTGGCTCTGGTGCCAGTTTGCCCAAGTGCCAACACTCCATAAAGAACTTTTTGCGATTATTTCTTGGAGCTCTTTAACAGAACTCTTGCCCCGTGGTGCGCGGCGTTATCGGCCCCTCCAACAACCGCTCCAGCCCTCAGCGCTAATCTTGGAATTCTCTGCATCTTCCAAGTTCTGGCCCACAGGAGGTTTTCCCCTTTTTTCCCTCGGCAGCGAGTGCCTGGCTGGTGGGGATGGATTAAGAGGAGCGCAAGCAGCCCTGCGTGGTGAATTCTTTCTTTGCATGACAGCTGGTTTGAATGTGTTACAGGATTGAGGAAAACATTGGTTCCATACTCAAAAAAGAGCCTCAGCTTTTCCAAAAAGGCTTTGGCTCATCCACAAGAAGTTCAGCTGCTGATATTCACTTTATTTAATTCTTTACCAAACATGCAGAATCTCTGACAGCCATTTGTTTAAATTACTTACACAACTCGCCGTTTTAATCTTTTTTTCCTATTAATCTGTGACAAACCATGGAATTTAATATTTTTCACCATGACTAATGTATGAAATTTGTTAGCTTTGTCTGTAATTTGCAGAGAGCCCTGAATAATTGAGCCTTTAAGTTTAAAGGCTTATATTTTGTTATTCTAGCTGTGATGGCTTGTAATGGTTCGAAGAACCTGAGGGGTTTTAGCGATGGGTGCCAATGAAAAATACCAAAACTGATCTCAGCCCTCCTTGTTTTCCTCTGTTGGCCTCCAATTATTGTAGGGAGGGAGAAATGAAAGAAAATAAATAAGAGACAACATGAAAAAGGGGGGGGAGACCAAGGAATTGATGAATTTCAATGACTGCAGGAGAGTTTCCAGCATCTCTGCTGTCAAATCTCGGCCTACACATCCTTTGCTCTTGTTTAATACATTAATGCTTTGCACTGCCAGCTGTTTCAAAATTAAAATTATAATAAAAATATAGGTAAATGGTCAGCCTGCAGAGATCCCCAGCCGTGACACAGATACCTCCTTCCCCAGCCATGAGGATCTCTGGATTCCGTGGAGCTGAACCGGCCCTCGGGAGACACGGGTTCAGGGGAAGGTTTCCCTTTACAAGACCAAGCCACACTTTTCCAGCTCATCCCTGCACTCATGACGGTGTGTTGTTGTTGAGCCGCTGGCCGAGTGAAGAAATCGAGACGGTCGAGTGGCATAAATCTGAATTTGTTATTTAATTATAAAACTTATATAGACTTTTCAAAGGTGGTCCGGATTGGGTCAATCCAAAACCTCCCCCTAGGCAGACTGGCCAGGTTAGAACCACCCATCCTTCCCAGAGACCGTTTCAATAACATCTAAACTTTATCTTTATTTATAAAACACAGGAAGAAGAAGAGAAAAATTCCCATGGGAAAGAATCTGTGCTACCACAACGCTGACCCGAGCAAATTGTCACCTGAAGCAGAAGGGACAGAGACCCAGTGACCCCCAGGTTTTGGCAGCTGAACTCAGGGGCAGGACCTCGCCTTTCCCAGCCCCTCCGGCCCACGGCTGCTGGGCCAGGAAGGACTTTGATCCAGAAACCACTCGCTCACGGACCCATAACGACCCAGTAACGGCTCAGAGGACAATCCCTGGAGGAACATTCCCCAATCTCCACGTGGAAGGATGAGGCTGAAGACCAGGAGCATCCTGGCGACCACTGCAACACAAAAAACACCGCTGAGATCTCTCTCTCTCTCATCTGGGAGGGGAAAAAAGAGCACAAAGGAGCTGCTGCTGCACATAAACACTGGGAAATAGGTCCTGGAATGCTGCAGAACACCGAGTGATCTAACGGCACCCTAGCCTCGAAGCAGGGAGCACGGAACGCCTTGGCACAAGGATGTTATATATATATTCCTCGGGTCATGTTATTTCTTTTAAATATTAATCAGAAAAATTGGAAAGCTTTATTATAAAGATGACAAATGCCGCCGTGCCTCGAGGAAAGGTTGCGCGCAGGATGTGCAAACTCGTGCTTATTTGATTCAACATGGTGACTGTGGGCTGCACTTTTAATGAGGGAAATAAAACATCCTCTTAATTGGCTATAAAAGGATGTGCACCACAGACTCACTGAAACATTAGGCTGCATAGTTAGGACCTACTTTGTAACAATGCCTCGTATTTATTAATATTATTTTTATTGGTTGCGAAATCTATGAGTTTTATCTATGTGATAGGAAAAAAAGGCGCTTTTTTGGGGGGCTTTTTGTTGTTTTGGTTTTTTTTTAAGGGGGAAAGAGAGAAAGAAAGAAATTCTATTTTACACAGGGTAAATTGAAAACATCAGCGTACCCCACAGAGTAATAGCACTTTATCATGATTTATACATGGGAACATAACTGTTGCCAAAAAGCATAGGTGACCTCTCCCTACCCTATATTAATAATTACAGCATGGAGATGGAAGCATGATAGATAGGACACTCCTCTCTGCTGCGAAAAAAAAAATAGGGGGGGAATTGTATAAAAAACACACAAAAAAAGAGGCAATTCTGACTAGGAAGTGTTGACAGGCGTCGCATCTCATGCAATGAAAAACACATTATTGGAATCCACCCAAAACACAGGTTTTATTCCAACTGTTCACGCTATTTATTTATTTATTTTTATTTTAAATGAAGGAAGAACAGGCTCTGAGCACCCTTTCTGTTCAGGCTCTGGTGAGCACAGAGCACCTCCGCGAACCCTGCTGTGAAATACAAACCACAGGAAGGGGCTGACAGAGGCAGAGCCAAGCACTTGGTGACAACGCCTGAATCCCAGGCAGAGAGTTCTGGGGTGATTTGCGGGGGTTTTGTGTTTCTTAACAGGTCCCTCCACCCATCAGGTAAAAGCCATTTTCCCTACATGAGTTTCATTATTATATTAAGGAGATTAGAAAAAAATTGGAGAATAATAATAACATTTTTTATATGGATACCACCTTTCAAAAAGCATTTTTCCTGCCCTCCCTCCGAAAAAGTTTAAACCCATCCTTTAAAGGCCCATCTGACGCTTTCCTTTGAATGGCTCCTGTTGTGACACCCCAAAGGGAGGGGATCCCACACAGGAGCCTCTCCACTCGCTGCCAGCCCCCTTCCCAAGACATCACCCTGGATGTGCAATTTAACAAAAAAGCCAAAAACACCCTCTCGAATAGAGAGTGCAGAAGGAATTAAAAAAAAAAAAAAAGAAAATCAGCAAAGGCTGCTTCAGTTTACAAATTCCTGTTGAAACCTGTTAGTGATTGTGTTCATAAGGGTTTCTGTAAAGCTCTGTTACGGTCTTGAACTTGACATACGATGGACCTTCCTGGATTAAATATCCCTGGTATTTTTTCCCCAGAAGACAAGGGAGGAAGAAATCTTCTTCCAAGCTCCACAGTTGATTTTCCAGATTTTCATCTCCTCGGGCTTATGAACTGCTGATCCAGAAGGAGCACGCCATCACTCTGTGCTCTCTCCTTTGTGCAGCTCGGGGCTGGACACAGCTCAGGTGAGGAGCAGCACTAAATCCAGCTGCACTGGGGAGGCTTGGCTGGAGCAGACACATTTTTTCCCCTAAATGCCAGGTTTAAACTCTCCTCCTTTAGGGCTGAGACCCCTGCAGGGACTGGACAGAAGAAATCTGACACCCACAAAAAACTGAGGTCTTGGTTTTATGTCAGACCTAATGGCAGCACCCAGCAGCATCTCTGTGTCAGGTAAGATAAAGCAGCAACGGGCTGTGCTGATTTAAATCCCCTATTTTGTATGTTTCTTAGGGGAGTTTTGTTTCCCACTGAACCTCTCAGGCCCTGGAAAATGTAAAACCGAGGCAGGAAGCGCAGGTTTAAATTATGTCAGACAAGATCAGACAGTGCCTGGAGCAGACAGGCTCTCTGCAGGTCCTCGCTGTCGTGCTGCTCGGGCGGCCTTCTGGGAGAGCAGGAGGGGCTGGGAAACACGGCTGGAAAATAACGCAGCTCCCTGGGCTGGGCTGTGCCCCCATCCCGCTGCCGGGGCATCCATCGGTGCTTTTCCCGGTTTTCCAAACCAGGCACCGCCACTTTGCCCTTTGCAGCCGCGTGGAGTGGCAGCGCCACTGATGCCTGAAAAATAACCCAGAGTACATGAAAAATACAGGGAGTGGTTCCCTAACACGACCTCTGGCTTCCCAGAAAATCGGAATTGCCAGTTCTGCATCACAGCATGAAAATTCCAGATATTCTACAGGATCGGACACCCGGATTTAAGGAGAGTTTCTCTGCTTAAGGAAATTAGGAACCACCTAAAAGGTGCTACATATGAACCCGTATTAGTTTATATTCTCCTAGGCTGTTATCAGAGTTGTCCTTCTCCAGCAAAGATATTTATTTCCATAAAAACCTAATTTTAATCAAAAATTTTGAGTAAGCAATTAAAAAACTCTACATCCTCATTAGCTGGTATTTAGCATTCAAAAATGAGAGATGTACATGAAAAATAAATAAAATAAATGGAAACCAGTGCCTTCTTGTGGCAATAGAATAGTCCTCACTTATGGAGGGATTAAAAGCCGTGTGGAGGTGGCAGCTGGGGACATGGGACAGTGGTGGCCTTGGCGGTGCTGGGGAACAGTGGACTCGATGGTCTTGGTGCCTTTTCCAGCACGAGCATGCCCGGCCCTCGCCGCAGCTGTTTTGATATCAGCTCATTGCTAAAACCAACACTCAAGTTCACTTCATCCCATTGCCAGCAATTACAGCTACTTCAAATAGGGAATTTTAATGCAAGAAGTGGAATAAATGTCATTCCTGGAACACGTACGTCGCTGTAATCTAATGTGAGTAAGGAGTCACTGGAGATGGAGAAACGCACCAGCCCCTTTAGGGCGAGTGCCACAGCAGAGGCAACAAAAGGGAAACCCTCGTTAATCCATTGGAAATATCATGTTAATAAATGAAAATGAGATAATGACTTTTGTGGCTAGCTGAATCTTGTCTAAAGCCTCTTATGAGCTTCATGTGTCTCAATTAGGGACTGTGTTACAAGGTAAAAAAAAAAAAAGAAATCAGCTGCGGGCTGCACACAATAAAAAACAAAGTTAAATAAGGAAATGTACTCGGGATTATTATTATTGCAACCCTCCTGCCTGACCTAGAAGTGTCTTATGGTACAGATCCACCCCGAGCTCCCATTACAGCTTTTAATTGGAATTTCAGTGGCTGCTCCGGCAACGTGAGCAACGACGGAGGTTTGCTTTTCTCTTCCCCCTCAAAGGGCGCCGAGTCAAGGTCCGTTTACCCTCCCTGATCCCACGTCCCACCTTCACACGGATCAGCTCCTGTGTCCCAACACCAACGGCAAAGTCCCAACTGTCCCCACACGGTGAAAACCAGCGCAGATCACAGGCAGGAGGAGAGGGATGAGATCCCACCGGGCAGGGAGAGCACAGAACATCCCAGATTTCAGTGTCTGGGCAGGGAAGGAGGAATCTGGACCCAGCAGATTTTATACTTGCAGTTTGTGGTGCAGATTTATCACAAATAAACACCCCTCATGAGTACAGCTTTCTGAAGTTTCGGTAGGAGAAGGTGTTTGACTCAAACCCAGAGTTTTTCTGTTTCAGGAAATTAAGAACCACCTAAAAGGTGCTGCATATCAACCTTTATTAGTTTATATCCTCCTAAACTGTTGTCAGAGTTGTCCTTCTCCAGCAAAGGTATTTATTTCCATAAAACCTAATTTTAATCAAGATTTTCAAGTAAGCAGTTAAAAAATGCTACATCTTCATTACCTGGGAGCTAGCATTCAAAAATGAGAGATTTATATGAAAAATAAATAAAATAAATAGACAGAAACCAGTGTCTACTTGTGGAAATAGAATAGTCCTCACTCATGGAGGGATTAAATGCTGTGTGGAGGTGGCACTTGGGGACATGGGGCAGTGGTGGCCTTGGCAGCTGGACTCGATTTTCTTAAAGTCCTTTACAAACACTAACAATTTTATAATTCTAAAGACTTCACTTCTCAAATGTTTTCTCTAAATATCTTTTCTCCAAAACACAATTAGATTAATTTTTCCCACTATTTTTGTTGTTTGTTCTTTTTTATGGGGTTTTTTCAGCTTGTTTTTTTTTTAGCCACAAAATGAGAACTCTTCAGGAGTTCAGTTATTATCAGTTCATTTGGTATTCATGGAAATAGCGGTGATTATAATGAATTCATTTGATATTCATGTGCGTGTCACACGTCCTTCGGTGGCAGTGCCACTGTCACTCAGCTCTCATTAGGCTGCGCTCTCGTGGTGATGTCCCCGCTACGGGCAGGGCTCTGGGAACAGGGACAGCACGGACCCATCGCCCTCCCACCTCTTTCCTTCAAAAAAAGCAGTTTTAGCATGCTAGGATTAAATAAAATCCACGATTTCTCTCTCAGGATGGTTTTGGAGTTTATAAACGACTTCATTTCCTCTCTGCTCCCCAGCCCTGTGCGGTTCTGAAGAAGCGCAAAAGTTGCAACAGAAGAATTTACACCTTAACACCTTCACTTTGTGCTCCTCGGCTCTTGCTTTCCAGCCACAGCAATTCAGTGGGATAATTTGCTCCTGAAACTCTAAACTTGCCAGGATTTCGGGAATAACTTTCCATCTGAAGGGCTGTTTCCTGTGATATTGCTGTTGAGAAGAGCTCAGGTTTAGAGCAGACTCCAAACTCCCCGTTCACCTTCATGAAACGGCAACCGAGTCACCAGAAGTTTTCACATTTCTGCACAAGATCATGAACGGGGATGCTCCAAAGGCCCTGGAGGGACTCGGGTCACACTCAATTGAGTGGGATTTATTTCCTTGAACCGTTTTGGCCCCTCTCAAATCCTCCCCTCTTTAACAACGCCAGCGAGCTTCGGGAGGCACGACGTTGCGGGAGCCATCGCGGCGACTTGAACCACAAACCGAGCGTGGCTGGGGTCAAAAGTTCTTCCCAAAATCTCATTTATACATCGCACACCCCCCCAGAGGAGCCAGCTCAGTTCACCTTAATCCTGAATCAACACTCCTCTGTCCGTGCAGCCCACGCCTCATCCTTGGGGCCAATCCAGTGCTTAAACCTGGATGTGGGAGCCCTGACGGATTTGGGGTGGGGATCACCAGGGAGAGGAACCCGGCTCTGCAAAGCCTCATCTCAGCTTTATTTCCCACCAGCCTCCAAGCTCGTGCAGGTTCTGCACTCTCCAGCTCCCCACAGGTACCGGGAGCCTCTCCCAGGAGTTCCCCTCAAAGCCCTTGGTGCCTCAAGCCTGGCACGAGGGATCGAGGAAAGGAGGAAGGAGCAGAGAAGGATTCTTGCCTCTTTATGTAAAATAATTGTTCTGGAAAAAACCTGATGTGCACACAAGACCAGCAGGAAACCCATTGGTGTTAAATGTTCCTGGGACAGATGAACAGAGAGGGTTTGACCTCCAAGTACGCAACAAAATCAAGATCAAGTGCCCAAAGCTTCGATTTTGAGAAAGAAGAAAACAAAACAAAATAACCCTGTGGATACCTTACCCACCCAAATTTTTGCCTACAACTGGCCCTGCTCCTGTGATTTTCACCCACATGAGCACTGACGAGCTGCCAAATCCTTGCTGGATCCATATCCCTTGAGCAAATAAAACTTCATTCCTCTCCCGGTTGAACACACCGACAGCAGGGTCCCTTTTCCCCAACAAGGACCTACATGCAGAATTATTTGTGGATAAATCATTCAAGAATTGAGATTTTTTTCCTGCCCCAAACCTGTTCATGGTTCTTTGGTAAAGAAACCGAGCTGCACAAAGGGCTAAAATCTTCACAAAACCTGTGAGATTGGTAGGGTTTAAAACAAAGATGCAATTTCTGTTTGCATTTTGGTGCTTCCCCCAGCCCTGACACACAGGTAGGATAAAATTCTCGAAGTTGACATTGTCTCAGCTGAAAGATTGAGATCAATTCCAGCTCAGTCCAGGAAAACACGCAGACTCAGCATTCCTCCACCCAAACACGCGCCCTCCTCGGATTTTCGCTTTAGCGTCTCCTCAAAACATTTAAAAACGCGTTAATTGACTGCTTGCTTATACTCTGCGAGCCAGATCAGGCCAAATATCAATACGGGGAGACATGTCTGGAAATAAGCGTTGCACCTCTACGCCAAAACATCCTTTCGCGTTGCTCTGCTGCTCCCGGTGAGCGCGCGGCCACAATTTCCATCGAGCTCACGGGGCTCTGCTGCTCCAGTCAATTCAGATCAATAGGAAAAGGCTTTTACAAAGAAAACAAGTGTTGTGTGGAAAGCAGCTCAGGCAGCAGGAGTGTTTGGCAAATCAAGAGGCTTTCAGCTGTGGTGAAGAAGGAGACCGTGAGGTTGAAGCCGTGCGCTGATTCCAGGGGCACATGGGGCTGGGTGAGGCGGGCACAGCACCCTGAGCAGCAGGAGAAGGCACTGGCCAGCTCCAAACTGGGGAAAAAACACCTGTACAGCAGCTCCGAGCAGCTGAAACCAGTGTGGAGATCTGGGATAAACCCTCTTGACCCAGATTTACAGGGAGCAGCCTCACAGTGAATTTGGCATTATCTCCACAAACCAACCACTCCGTCTGCTTTGGTGGTTATGGGATGGTGCAGTAGGGAAAGGTTCAGAACTGACTCGCTGCTCGAGTGGTGAGGGTGAGTTATGGACTGAAGGAGTTCTCACTTTTTTCCTGAACAGCAGCTGTTAATGGCTCGTTCCTGAAGGCAGAAGATGCAGACAAATGAGAAGCGGGTTAGAGAAGAAATACGGTTCCATGGGCACAACAGCTTCATGCTCTGGGAAGAGACTGGAGCTGTTCCAGACTCCAGTAACTCCCTGTTTTGTGAAGTAGCTGAGATAACGGTTTCTGTTTAGTTCAATTAGACAATGTCCAAATTAACAAAGATGGGAAAAAGTGACAGGGAACTATCAAAGCAGGCAGCTCTGAAAAGAAAGGAACTTAAGCAGTCAGAAACTCTTGCAGTTGGATCTTGGCCCTACAAATAAAATTAAGAATTCCAGACTGATTTGGGTTGGAATAGACCTTAAAAATCATCCAGTGCCACCCTTTTCCATGGGCAGGGACACCTTCCAACATCCCAGGCTGCTCCAAGCCCCCTCCAGCCTGGCCTTGGACACTTCCAGGAATGGGGAATCCACAACCTCTCTGGGCAAACAGGGTCAGCACCCTGTGTTAGGACCCTGTTTTGCCCAAGATTTTAATATTTCCTACTTGCAGTCAGATAAAAGCAGGATTTTAAGGCTGTGATTCCTAAATACTCCAGGTACACACAAATGGAGCAAACCTGTGACTGGAATTTCAAATCTTAAAAAACATTTTCTCGTTCCTCATTGGGTGAGAGATTTATTTAAAGGTTCCAGCTGACTCTTATTTTAGCCACGTTAATTTTCCAACTGTTTGAAAAACCACCCACCCCAAACAAGCAGAGTTCAGGAAGCGGATTTGAACAACACGGAGAAAAATGGGAGGGGTTTTATGCTGTGCTCCCACAATCTGATGGGAAAAGCGATTTTTTAGAGCAGAGAGGAGGCTGCGGCGCTTGTCTGTCTGTTCTGGCTCACATCACATCACCGGTGTCACTGAGCGTGAGGCAACAGTGGTATTTCTATTTTTGTGCATGAAGTTCAGTACACATCGGGTAGGAGAACACGAATGCAGCTCCCACTGTTTAAAAAAACCGAGCATCTCCGTTTTTCTCATTTTATTTCTCCACGAATTAGTACCCTACTACAGCTTTACAATGAGGATACTTTGCAGGTCGTGCACGCAGCAAAAGTATTTCTGGACCTGCTCTAAAATTAGCGAGGTCTCTGCTGGGTGCTGCCGGGGAGGTCAGAGCACACAGCCACGTCCCTCTGCTCGCTGGCATTTCAGGGCTGCTGTGCTTTTTGTTTTTCTCTGTTTACATGAGCCTGGCAAACCCTGGCACCTGTCACTCTTGCAGCAGCGTGACTTCGTGCTGTCTCTCAGAGAATTCAGGAATCTTCAATATTTACAATGGGATTTTTATAATAAAGGGCGGGTTTGGGTTGTTTTTTGGACTGGTTTTTTTTTTCCCCCCTCACATTTTATTCTGTTTTCCTCTGATACCACAAATTTGGGGGATTTTTTTACAAAGAGAGAGACAAATTAAAACTGGCCTCTGGGGATGATACAGATTCAGCAGAGGATGGGTTTTCTAAGCCAAGGAAACACCTCCAGGTACAGCTCTGAGTGTCCCGTGTGCCACCTGGGCAGCTCATTTCCACACAGAAGGTACCACGCTGACCCACCACGCACCTTCCCTTGCATGCCTTAATAGTTAAGATTAATTATTTGGCCTTTAACTCTGTAATTAGTGAAGGTGTGGGTTATGCTAGCAAAGGACTGAGCTGACTCTGCCCCCCAGCTCCATTATTCCCGATTTTCCAGCACATTTAGATGGCAATGGAGGCTGCTCCTCGCCCTGCTGAATCAAACACATCCATATTCTTATTTCTGCTCCTTTTTTTCTTCTTGACACTTGTTTTATCAACTCACATCCTGGGAATCTGAGTCAACTTCCAGAGTTTATCTCTAGTTCATCTCCCCTCAAATTCCTCCTCAGCATCTTGAAGTCTTCAAATCAGATCCAGGCTGTTCCGAGAATGTTTTCCCCCAAGTGAGCACAGATCCAGGATTCCCAGGCTCCAGGCACGTAGCGACTTCCAGAGAGTTTCTGTCATTCCTGTTGCCCCCTGTCCTTCCCGAGAGTTTCTGCCATTCCTGCCATCCCCTGTCCTTCCTGAGAGCTTCTGCCATTCCTGCTGTCCCCTGTCCTTCCCGAGAGCTTCTGCCATTCCTGCTGTCCCCTGTCCTTCCTGAGAGTTTCTGTCATTCCTGCCGTCCCCTGTCCTTCCCAAGAGCTTCTGTCATTCCTGCTTGTCCCCTGTCCTTCCTGAGAGTTTCTGTCATTCCTGCTGCACCCTGTCCTTCCAGAGAGTTTCTGTCATTCCTACTGTCCCCGGTCCTTCCAGAGAGCTTCTGCCATTCCTGCTGCCCCCTGTCCTTCCTGAGCACTTCTGTCATTCCTGCTGCCCCCTGTCCCTCCCAACCCCGGGATGTGCACTGGATGCTGGAATGTCCCAGCCTTGGGCAGGGCAGCTGCAGAGATCCAGGTGAATATTCACAATATTCCAGATTAAACTCCCAGATTTTCACAGTTCACACTCCCGTGGCTTTAACTTCTGCTTCGCATTATTCCTACACCTGCTCCTCACCCAGAGTTCTGCCAAAGCTCTGCTTGGTGAACATTCCCACAATTTAGGGCTCCAAATGTAAAAATTCCCAGTCAAGCACTGTTTTCTCCCACCCTTCCCCAGCCCCGTGCAGGAGTTCTCTGAATCCCTCACTTCCCCTTTATTCCCGCTCACTCCAGGTTTTCCTGAGGGGGCCCAGAGCTGCAGTTTCACCCTCAGGATCACGGGATTAAGGATGGAAAACCCTCCCAGCCCAGCGAGTCCAACCCGTGCCCCATCCCCAGCTTGTCCCCAGCCCAGAGCCCTGAGTGCCACCTCCAGGAATTCCTGGGACACCTCCAGGGGTGGGGACTCCAAACCTCCCTGAGCAGCGCCTGCCGGTGTTTAACCCTTCCAGGGCTGTTAAATCAGCTGCCTCCACTCACACCTCACATCCCTCCCTCCTACTCCAACACTCCTCCATCCCAACCCCAGCTGAGTGACCAGTCCTTTCAGATGAGCCCAGAAAAAAAAGGAATTAAGCCAAAATTCTCTGCTTTCCACATCATCTCCCTAAAAAAAAATCCCCCCGGTTTGTCAGACAGGATTTACCCTTTATGAAACCACGCTGGCTGGTTTATTCCTCCAGATGTTCCATGATCTCATCCTTTATTAATGTTTCTAGAGCTCTGCCTAGCACCAAGGTCAGATGTGCTGCTCTGTTACATCCTGGCTGCTTTTCCCAGCCCTTTTTCCCCTCCTCCCCTCCAAACTGGGGTTGTTTTCACTTCTCTCTACTCCCT
This sequence comes from Pomatostomus ruficeps, assembly GCA_013400735.1. Taxonomy (NCBI): domain Eukaryota; kingdom Metazoa; phylum Chordata; class Aves; order Passeriformes; family Timaliidae; genus Pomatostomus; species Pomatostomus ruficeps. The sequence goes on along the minus strand of VYZT01006119.1, from coordinate 17,818 downwards.
CGGTGTCTCCCTTGTCTCAGAGGAGCCCGGATAAAAATCTTCATTTATGGAGCCAGTAATCTCTGCAGTGATCTTGTTAAAGAGTCCCCAGCACACAACTCCTACTACCTTGGAGCTTCCAGGGATTTTAACTTATACAACATTCATTCCGGCACAGAATTATCATATCCTAGAAACTTTGCTTCCATTCAGCCCTGTGAGCGCTGAGGAGGAAGAGACATCCAGGCAGAGGATTTCAAAGTGAGTTTGGGCACCTGGGTGCTCAGTTCTCGCTGCAATTAATGGGACAGGGGCTTCCCAACTTCCTACAGGGTTTAAAAACTGGAATCTAAATGTTAAACCTATCCAACCTGGATAAAACACACTAAAACCTGATAAAATTGTGTATAACTGATATATGGCCTTCGTTTTTTAATCGCACATTATTGGTAAATATTTAATTTTTCTGTTGGCAACATTTATTTTCAGTCCAGATAACTCCGTGAGGGGGTTGTTGTTTATTTATTTATTTGTTGTTTATTTATTTATTTTTTAAGGCTGCTGGCCTCCCCGGGTTCCACCTGGGCACATCTGGAAGGCCTCAGCGTTGGTGAATATCCTGAATTTTGATATTTTCTGCGCTTGCCATGTGCTGCCAGAGGCTTCTCTCCTGTTTTTGCTGTGACTCCAGCACCAGACACTCAGCTCCTGGAGGCCCTTCCCACTTTCACACCCACGGTCACGTTATAAAATATTTGTTTTTTACCCAAATCTCCAAGTACAAGCAAAACACAAATAATAAGGAGCTTTTAACCCAAATTCCTGCATTTTTGCAGGACTTTCCACAGGACTGGTGACTGACTCGCCACTCAAACCCCCTTCCCTGAGTGTTCATTTGTGAGTTAAGGAATTCCACTCATTTCTGCATCACCCCCAGGAATATTTCCCGTGGTTTTCCAGCTGATCTGCACTGATGCCGTTATCACCCAGCCACGCCTGGGGAGCTGAAAAACCAGGGTTTGGTGCCTGAGAACCCAGAGGTGACAGAGGACACAATATCCATCCCATTTCCTCAGGACCATAAATCCACCCTGCACCCACAGAATTTTATCTGCCACCTCACCCGTGCCAGGGATCCCCCCGGCAGCTCTTTATTCCTCCAAAATAGCAAGAAACTCCAGCAGATTTGCAAGAACTCTCAGTAGAAATCTCTGCTTTCAGTTCTTGCTCCTTCTGGAGCCATTTTCCCATTTTCTGCCCTTTTTCCGTGCGGATTTTCCAGCCAGTTGGAACCAGGGGGGTCTTTGAGCTCCCTTCCATCCCAAACCAATCTGTGATCGTTGAATCTGAATTTCATCTGATGAACTTCAGGCTCCACTCATCCCTGGTGGTTCCAACCTGTGGCAAAACAAAAGAGGAAATCTCTCCAGGCCTTGTTTTCCTGCAGCTCTGAGTTGTTTGTGAGAGGCTGTCTCCAACGACACCGAGTTTAGGGGCTGCAGGATATTAATATTAACACTGTAAATAACAGACAATTCTTCAGAGGGCAAAGGAACTTGTCTCCAATTTTCAAAGGATGTGCTTTACTTAGCCAGGGCTAATTAGCTGTGATCTTCATATAAGCAACAACAAAAAAATAAAAATAAAATTGCATTTGATTTTACATTTTTAAACAGCTGCGAAAAAATTCTTATTTATCCAAAACAGACTTTTAGGATGGTTACCAAGATCTCAGGCGGGTGCAAATCACTGTCCCCAAAATTATTTTCATTATACAGGATATTTTAGAGAGAATTTGTTTCTTGCAGCATTTTCTAACTGTTGAAGGGAATTTCCTTCTCAGAAATGTATTTATCCAGTCCTGGCTTGTAAATTCCTACTGGTTTGGGGGTTTTATACATATTTGTGCATTGTTTGTAATGTTTCTGAGGTTTCTATGTCCTACACAACGTTTTGTAGAGCAAAATGTAAAATATCTCATTGCAACAAGGACATTTATCAGCTTTGGGATGGTTTGTGCCATGAACAAAAGCTGGGGATGATTCAAGAGGCATTTCTGGATGCAAGACTTAGTGTCCTGTGGACGATGAGTGCAATTTTCCTGCTCAGGATTCCACATGTGCATGGCAAAGTTAATTCCAGAAGTTTTCCTGCTCAGGATTCCACCTGTGCATGGCAAAATTAACTCCCAGCAGTTTTCCTGCTCAGGATTCCACCTGTGCATGGCAAAATTAACTCCCAGAAGTTTTCCTGCTCAGGATTCTACCTGTGCATGGCAAAGTTAATTCCCAGCAGTTTTCCTGCTCAGGATTCCACTTGTGCATGGCAAATTTAACTCCCAGTCCTTTGCCTGGATTTTTTTTCACACTCTGAACCTCCTTCTGCCTCTAGAGTATTCCTGCTCTTAGAGGGGTGGCCAAACCTTCTTATCTCGTTAAAATTCCCTTTTTCCACTTTTTCCATCACTTTGCTTCACCTGAGCACAGGGAAAGGCTGAGCTGGTGATGTTTTAGCAGCTGAGCTGAGCCATTCCCAGGTTTTTTCCCTCCCCAGGGTTCCTGCAGCTCTGGTTTCAGGCTTCACCCACGATCAAATCCATCCCGTGTTTTATGTGCTTTGGAATCCCTTCCTTCCTGCCTTCCTCAATGGCTGCTGCTGTAATTACACAAATTATCTGCTCCACTGTCACTTCCAGGCAGAGGTGTCATCTAAAATTAAAAATTCATGTAAAAACCGGAGATGTTACTCTTTCGAGCAGACACTTCAGACATGAGCTGCTTTCACGATGTTTGGTTTCACTCCCCACGTGCACGAGGAGCTGAGCCCGGGGCTGCCCGGCCCTCCAGCTCACAGGATTTCATCTTAAACATCACTTTGCTGTTGAAATTCAGGCCTCAAACTCGTTTTAGGATTCAATTTAAGTACGTTTTATTAACATATTGATGAGCTATTCCAAATGCTGCTCTGCACCACCAGTGTTCATGGAAAACTTTCTCTCCTCCACTCCCACCACACCAGGGAGGGTTTTGGAGAAGGAATTCCCACCTGGATGAGGGTGAGGCAGCTGCTCTTTGGGATTTGTGCTGCACCAATTTGGGGTTGATGCATCAAAGAAGCAAAAAGCCACTGCACTGGGAGCTTCCAGCTGAATCTGCTCCCAGCACAGAGCAGGAACAGGTCTGAGGTGGGAAACCCCACTCCTGGCTCCCCTGCCCTTCCCGGGAATGCTGAAAGTGCTGGGACAACCCAGCCCTGAGCTTTGGGTCAGAAATCAGCCTGGAAATATCCAGGGAAAAACACTCGTAAAGCTCCAGGGGGGAAAACAAAAAGAGAAAGAAGCAAACCCTTGAGCAACGCCTCGGACCCAGCGCTGCTTCTCGAGGTCAGGGAGATTTTCTGGCTGCACAGCTCCTGCCAGGGCTGGAAATGTGGGCTGTAATTTTTATAATCCTGTAATTCCTCTAAACCAAGAGCAGTTCAAGTAACTCATCTCAATTATTTTAGGGCCACAACAAGCGCAACCCCACAGCAAAGTTGTCATTTGGCTGCTGCCTTGAGTTTAAAGTTCAGGATGAGGAGGGAGGAGCTCTGACCTTCTCCACCGGGCAATATGTACACACCAGAGAAAGTTCCGTGTTTACTCCACATCCTACAACCGCCCCGACAAATTCATCAGGATGGAAATATTCTGCTTTTCTTTGGAGCCAGAGGCGACACTCGGAGCTGGGTTCTGAGCCTGGATGTGCCCGCTGACCCATTGCCCGCGTGGGTGTTTTCATACCCAGCCAGTTAATCGCCCATAAAGATCCATAACGGGACATGACGGGAAGAGCCACCAGATGGGACTCGTTAAAGTCTCACGCAGAAATCTCGGGAATCAGGGGAGCCTTGTTCCTTCAGCCCATGACAGCATTGCAAGCTTAAATAAATGCACTTTTTTTTTTTTCTTTTTTTTTTCTTTTTTTTCCTTTTTTTTTTTTTTTCTTTTTTTTTTTTTTTTTTTTTTTTTTTTTTTTTTTTTTTTTTTTTTTTGGGGGGTTTTTCAGGGGGGAAANAGCGAGATTGTCAGGAGAGAAAAAAAAATAAAAAGAAAAAAATTTAGGAGAGAAATAAATTTTATGTAGAAATTGAAGAAATGTTGAAATAATGAGAGTTCTTCTTGAATGTGAGCTGGGCTGCTCCCAGGTGCTGCCTGTTGCTCCTGGAAGAGTTAAACCCCAGGAAAGGCTGAGCTTTGGGAGCAGCCTTAGAGCACCCAGGGGTCCCTGGAATTTTCCCACTCCCCAGATGCACAGTTTAGGAAGAGATTGCACCTGTGCTTGGTGGAACAAAATGTGAATTTTAGCTGGTTTTATCCTCTGAGAAGCCACGTGAGATCCCAACAACCCAGGGAAAGAAATGGTTTGCTCTTCCCAGAGACCTCAGTGGGGTAGGAACTCATTCAGTCTCACCAATGTGAGCTCAGATTAAGCTGCAGAAATAAATACTGGGTGTGCAGGAACAGAATAGCAAAAATGTGTCATAATTTGAAAAAAAAAAAACCTCAAATCCCACAAAAAAAAATTAAAAATCCTCCTGGCTACTCTTTATTTAGTTCAAACTCAGCTCAGGAAGCTGGAGGATCTTGCAGGACTTCCAGTTGGAATGGACACCAAGGGGCACTGGAGTAAGAAACTACTATTTAATGCATTAATTCTTTCACCTGGCGTTGATTCTAAGCCTAAACTCTGAAATTTTTGCTCAACTCAATAATTGAATTCAATTCTAAACCAATTGTTGAACTGTCCATATTTGGTCCCCTCACCACAGCCTAAACCTCCTTCAAACACAAGGTGGCTTTGAGAACAAAAATAGGATTTTGTGTCAGGTTTGAACGGGTCAGTTCCATTTGGGCAGCATTTTATCCTCAGCATCCGTCCAGTCAGAACCCCCTGGGATTTTTTTTTGGGGTGATGCAACAGGAACTGGTAAAAATAAGGAGCCGTGGTGAACTCTGAGTACTTGAATATTGCACAGAGGGGAAAGCCCATAAAACTCAGAGAAATCGTAAAATAACCTTCACACTGGCTGGATGAAGAAATTCGTGAGAGCAGAGAACATGCAGTGCTGAAATTTTCTTAATTTGTCTTTAAAACTTTTATGTATTTAGGACTGGACTGGATTTTCTATAAGACCACAGAGAAAAACAAGAGTTAGGTATATGAAGCAGGAGTAAAATACAGTGAAGGTTTAGTAAAACAAAAATTTAATCTCTAGTTTAAAAATTTATTTTCTTGAAGCAAAGACTTTATTTTGCCCAAAATCAGAAATGCAGTTTATAACGTAACCCAGGAGTTCTAACATTAAATTTTGGCTGCAAACGGAGTTCACNGAAAAGAAAAGAAAAAAGAAAAGAAAAGGAAAAGAAAAGAAAAGAAAAAAAGAAAAGAAAAGAAAAAGATACCTGACAGATTAAACAATTCCTCTGTATTTAATTAAACAATTCCAGGTGACACAAATACAGCTCGTTCACCTGAGCATTGATGGTTTTATACGCAGCGTGAAATAAAAACAAAAGTTTAAAACTTTTTCATTCACGCGGCTTTAGCCAGGCTTTCTGAAGACGATTAATCCCGGCAGAGCTTGGAGATCATTACAAAAAGTGTTCTTGCTCCTCCGCCAGCACATCTTACCCAAATGATGATGTAAGGAATAAAAACCCAGCTGGCATCTGACATGGGTGATCTGCCGGCTCCCAGGACCCGCACACAAACAGGGGCTGGAGAGCAGGACGCGAGTTCACAGAGGACGTGCGAAAAGGTCACCGGCGCTCACCTGGAAAGAGGATGTCAGGCAGACAGCACAAAACCCCGCTCAGCAGCGGCCGATTCCCTCCCAAGCCGCAAAACCCTTCCCAGGGCTCCTCCCGGGTGCTGCTGCTGGATTCGCCTTTCCCAGGGAGAGGATTTCCTGCTCCCAGGGCCAAAACCCCTCCCAAACTCAGGAGTGACCACCCCAGCACTGACCAGACCCTCCTGTCTGCTGGAAAAAGCTGGAATTCTGCACCTCCAAGGAAAACGGCCCAGAGAAATCCACCCTAAGAGCCTCTTAATTATCCCCCAGCTCTTAATGAGCTTAATGACTCCCCCCAAACCTACAAATAAGCAGAGAGAGGATCCCTGGTGCTGTTCTCCCAGCCTGATCTTAGTTGGGAGGTATCTGCCTGGAAATCCAGAGTAAAACCTGGAATCCAAACCAGAACTCTGGAAGGCATGAAATTTTATACCCAGACGTTGGTAGAAGTTGCTAAAATTGATGGAAACACCAAGCACCAAGGATGAATCCTCTTGCGGATTCCTAAAGCAACAAAAATATGGGAAAATGGGAGAGGACAAAGTCTCCCTTCACGGGAATCTCCTCCTCAGGCTTTGGGAAGTTCGTGTCCCTAATTTACCTCAGTTTAGAGACCTGAGGTTGAATCACCGCCTCACTTTCCATTCATTTTCCTGCTCTCTCCTGGAAAACAACCAGGCCAGCAGCAGCGAGTGCTGCTGTTCACACCTCTCCATTTCCCAGGAACCGCTTTCCGATTGTCTCTTTAGCGATGTGCGACTCTCCTGTCCGATTTTGAACATTTCCAGAACAATCCCGACACTTTGCAAAGCGCTTTTACCGCGGCTGCTCTCCATCACCTGCAAAGCGCTGACCGGGCAGGCTCCTCCTAAACCTCGGACTCCGCATCCCAGATAAAACCAGAGACAGGAGGAGCTTCCCGAGAGTGCCCTGCTGCTCCTGCCTCGCCTCTGCTCTGCCCCCGAGGTGCTGCCACAAAATCCTGCCAAGGTGAAAAGCACCGCCTGCAAAACACGGCGAGAGGTTCAGCTTTATTAATTCAGCAATTCTCATTAGGCTCTTATAACATCACCTTTTGCAAAGGGAAAACAGCGAGGGGTTGTTGGTTTTTTTATTATTTTTATTATTTTTAATTTTTTTTTGTTTTTGTTCTTTTTTGTTTGGGGTGGTTTTTTTGTTTTGGGGGTTTTTGGGGTTTTTTGGGGTTTTTTTTGTTTTGTTTTTTTAAATTTTGTATCTGCTGATTATGCACCTAAACCCTGCAATATTGGTGTAAAAGGACTTAGGAGCTACAAACTGCATTTAAGAAGTGCTTTAAAGGCCAGGCAGCGTTTCCATCGCGCACGCCGATTAGGTTTATGGGACGAATGAAATTTTACTGGATTATTTATATTTTTAAAGTATCAGCCGAGGCGTTTCAATCCCGGACCTTCTTAAGTATTCGTTGCCTCTAAATGAACTGGATGTGTTGTATAATGGAATTACCAGATTTGTATTAAATTGTAGCTTTGGGACCCATCACTGTGTGATGCTATCTACTTTCAACTGGCTTTGTTTATCACAGAGAAGGGAACTGAATTAGCATAAGATACTACAAAGTAGTAAAGGGATTTTAGCACCCTGTCTATTTGACCTCCTATTGACCTGGGCTAATTCATATTCTCCCTGGGATGCTCTAACAGGTCATTTTGTGTTTGGGAAAATAAAAAAAAATAAAAAAAAAATCAGGTCGGCTTATGGCTCCACGTCCCTGTGGCGGCGGAGAGGCGGAATTCCCTCTCTGCTCGCTCGCACACACACAGGGCTGAGCTCCTCCTTGAAGGGAAAATGAACTTTTATTTGTAAATTACCACATAAGAGGCTGTTATTTGTCTTACTTATTGCGTTCCCTGGCTGCTGCGGCGAGCGGGGCCGTTTGTAACGTGCCAGAGGCTGGCGGGGACGCGGAGCGGGCGGCGGGGAGGGGACAGGAGGGGTGGCAGCAGAAGGAAAGGGGCTGGCACGCTCCTGGACACACAGGGACACACAAGGACACACTCACACAGGGCATTGCCACCCTGGTGTTCACGGAATCACCGCAGAATGTCCTGGACGGAAGGGATCTTAAAGATCACCCAGTGCCATGGGCAGGGACAGATTCCCCCAGGCCAGATTTTTCCAAGCTCTGTCCATCCTGGCCTCGAACCTTTCCAGGGATGGAGCAGTTTATCCTGCTGTGAAATGCCTGGAGAGAGGAGCTTTGATATAAACAGAGTTCTAGAAGGAGATAGGGGTTGCACACGAAGATCTGCTTGACCCCAAAACACTTCCTGGCGATCAGACCAATTTTTTAGGAAATCAGGCCCAATTTTCCTTCCATTTAGTGAAAACCACCTTTCATCACGACCAAAAATTTCCATGGGAACCGTAACATTTTCCACAGGATAAAAAGAGTTTCCCATGTTGTCTCTTTTCCACCCTGCATGACCAAATGCCCACAACTCCCCCTTGTTTGGGGGAACAGCCCCTCCGGGCACTTCTCAAGGTGAAGAAACTTGCAGAGGTGGGCTGGGGGAGGTTCTGGGAGCCAGGATGAGGAAGAGATGTTTGATTGTGTTTAGAAAAGCAGCAATAATGAAGAGAGAAATAATGAATTCATATTAAAAGCTCTGCGCCACAGCGATGCCCTTCCACAAGGCCAAACGTGTCCTCTGCTCTGCTCCACAGCCCTCACGGTCCCTAAATCAGCTCTGATCTCAGTGGCCTCCTCCGATTTCAGCTGCAATTTTTTTTTTTTCGAGCTTTAAATTCTATTTAGCGAAATAAAAAAAAAATAATGCAGATACTTAGTCAAAGGTTGTTGGTGGTAATTCCAGCAACTGAAGCCCATTTTTTGCAGTGAAAAGCATGAAATGAACTCCAGCCGTCGCCGTGCAGTGCAAGGGGCTGATGAATTACAGCGGCAGCCTGCTTTATTCTCCTTAATAAGAAATTAGATCACAATAGGGATTTACCAAAATTACCTTGAAGTGTTTGTGGGTTTGAGTGATTGGACAATTTGCGCTCGAATTGTGTCGAATCATCCCAGTTCCAGCATCTGTCTCTTTAGCTGGGCTGCCTTAAAACCGCCCCGGTCTCCTCTAGCAGGAGCCTGCTAATGAACGCACAGCCTCAGCCCCACACACGGCATTTGTTGGTTGGTTTTCTTCCCATTTTTCCAAACTGAGTTATTGATAATTTTCTGAGAGCTTCCCAGATTTCTGATTGGCGATTTTATCAACTCCCGTTTCGGGTGAGAAGCGAGCGGTTTGCTGGGGATTAAATGTGAATTTTTAGCCTTTTCCCAACCCATATCCCTGGACAAGTTCACCTCGTTATTCACCAGTATTTTTTTATAGAGGTGCAGTTTGCAGGAGCTCCGTTCGGGGTGGGATGGGTGCCGGGATTCCTGCAGGGAGCCCCTGGAATGTCCCTGTTTTTAAGGAAGCCCTCACCGTTCCATGAGGAAGCAGACAGGCTGATGTGCTGCATCTTGAATAACTTGGGGAAATCTTTTAAGTCAACCTTGTGGTTTAGTCAACAGGGAAGGTTTGACCTTTCACCCCCCAACAACCATCTGTTTCATTATTTATCTGAGGGAATCAGAGAGTTTTTGTTCTCTCACGAAAGTCCCTGACACCAAGATATTTCTAATAGCGGAGATTTTTCATTCTTGTCACCGCTCCTTTTGAAAATACAGGTATTTTCATACAACACGTAGCTAATGAGTGAAACTTCAGAATCCAACCTTTCTCTATAATCACAGGAACAGGGATTAAAGAGGTCCCACTAGTGAGGAACATGAAAATTAATTATTGAGCTCCTTGTTTTATCCTCCCCATCTGTCTGATATTCTCGAGCACAGAAGGAGTTAGACAATTAAATTACTCCTCCTTTTACCTCGTCGGGATGTTCTCTGCACCTTTCCCCCAATTCCAGAGGCTCCCAAATTCTGCCCCATTTCCCAGCGAACGCTGTGCGTGTTTGCCCGTGCGAGGGCATCTGGTTTTCCCGAATGCCACGAAATCAGCCAAGCTTTTCAAAACATTCGTCTCCTCCCAGCGCACTTAAAATGGTTTTTTCTCCTTCGAAGGCTGGCAGGAAATCCTTTCAGGGAGACGCAGCCCTTGTAAGGAACACAAGGAAATTTTGAAACGATGATGATCAGCCTTTGTGCAAAGAGAAAGGCACAAAGGCGCTCGCACTCGGGAGAAAAGGAAGAGCAAAAATAACAGCGAGGGAGGGATGTGCACTTGATATGTCAAGTGTGGGGGATACGCTCTCCTTTAAAAACACTCATGAAATTCCCTCAGAAGTCACTGGGAAGTGCCCCAGTGCATCTGCCCAGGGCAAAATTAGACCCATTATATTTGGCTTTCCTGAGGAACCCTGGGTTCTGTAACATGTTTATATTTCTGTCATTATTTCTGGCAGCTAAACAAGTGAAGAATTTCATTTCTAGCAACTAGTTAAGACAGTTGGGGCAATTAATTTGTTTTATTTAACAATAAAGCTGTCACTCGGCAGGGCTGGGAATGAGGGGAACTCCAGCACGATGCTGGTGGAGCCTTTTCCCTGCTCGGGAAGGAGCAGCTTCAGAGCTCTGTGAGCGAGTGTGTGTGTTTATCATCACTTTTGGCTCACTTGATATTGTTTTGCTTGAGGTGAAGCCAAAGGGTAAAAACTGCTAAAGTGGGCCCAGACCAAGATAAACACACATCCCTGAGACTTTTTTTTTTTTTTTTTTGCCGAGGGATCACAGTCTGAATAAAGAATAATCCTTAAACTTTTGAATTATTTTCCCTTCAGCTGGAGCGCGTCTGACTTGCTCACTGTGCACAGCGCCAGGCTCGGCTTAGCTGAGCAGGAAACAGGTAAAACTCAGGTTTAGATAAACCAGACAAAAAGCAGGGG
>VYZT01006116.1:0-12919 GCA_013400735.1 Pomatostomus ruficeps | reverse complement strand
TTAAAAAAAAACCTAAAAAAAAAAAAAAAAAAAGAGCATTGCTATGTTAACGTTTCCCTTCTAGGACTGCTTTCACTTGAACATCCTATGAGTAGTATAACTTAAAACTCTACCTCTGGTCATCATTTTACAGCCACATAGAATGACACAGAATGTTAAGGACAGGCCTTGAAAGCTGATCCTGCATTCCCAGTGGGACAAGGTTCAATGTCTGTGTGACCTACACAGCTTTATATGAGAACTGTAAGACCCCTGAAAGCATTTTCTGAATATCAAAAAAATTCAAAGCTCAAATACAGTTACAACCAGGTCCTGGCAATCTGAAGATGGAGGAGTATAGGAAGTACTAAATCATCAGACTGTTATCTGAAAATTTCACATGCCGATGACAACTGCAGTTTGAGATTTCTCAGTTCATAGCCTGTATACGTTAAATGGTGATGCAGGTGTCTGAGGAGATAGGCACACCTCAGAGACTGATTAAACCATGTGGGTTTTATACATGTGGACTCTCAAGCTGGTGTCAATAGTTAGTGCTTTGGAGATTAGCTACAGAGAAAGAAATAAGGAACCTACTTTTGAAGTGCTGCAGTTATTTTATTGTGTAACTTGTTAAAAAAAGTGATGGAATTCAACAATTCAGGCAACAAATGAAGCAAACCTTTGTGCAAAAACTTGTTTTCAAATTATTTTAAACATACCGTGTTCCCTGTTTTAGTTAATTTTAATTATTTATTAATGTTTTTTCTTTTGTAGCCAGCACAAGTTCAGTAAAAGATTCGGTCCTACACCCTAAAAGCAATTCCATGTGTGTGTTTTTGTCAGTACAAACAGCCATACAGAACCACAAATCCATGCCTGAAACACAAAGAATAAATTTATTTTCATTTTCTCAAAAACTTCACATCACATTGACTGTTTCTGGATTATCTTTAACAAAACCATGCTCACCAATTTGTGAGTAGTAACAATAGAAATCATTGTTGCAAGGAGATTTTTAAGCAAATAGGAAAACAAATAAGAAGACAACAGGTTTTATTCTGTATTCTGGCTGTAAGGAACTCCCAGTATGCAGCGTGGAGTTGTTTTGACAATGAATGGTACAGGCACAGTTTAAAGGGTTGAACACAGCATGCTAACATGGTAGTGCAAAACATCTAGAGCACTCAGCTCAGCAGGCAGACTCCACAGGAACTTAGGAAAAGATTGCTGAGTAACTCATCACAAAGACAAAAAATCTCATAGTCAAACTTTACTGCAAATCTTAATAATATTTTTCCCTTAAAAATATTAACATTATAAAATTCCTTCTACAGGAAGTCTATAAGGCAATAAAATATTTTGGCATCATAAGTTCAGAACCCTACCTCATCTCTATAAAGAAATATACACTTAAATTCTTCCAAAGCTAGCAAGAGTTGCCTGTATTGAGTCGGGATGAAGCTGGAGAACCAATATAGAGTAAACACCAGCCTGGTTATTGCAGGTGAAGAGGAAAGGTAGCATTCATTCCATTCCTTCACTTGCAATTGCTTATTTTTGCCATTTGAAGTACTGAAAGCTACTTGTTCTCGTGGTAATTGCCAGCAGCAGCACTACTGCTACGCTTAAGATCATGTCTGCCTAGAAGCCAGTGACAGGCTTATTTGAGGCTGTAAACAAAAGTCAGGCCTGCTGTATTTCCCAAACTAACTTATTACAGAATCACAGAATATTCTGAGTTAGAAGGAACCCACAAGGATCATCGAGTCCAAGTCTTAACCCTGCACAGGACACCCCAAGAGTCACAGCATGTGCCTGGGAACACTGTCAGAGCAATCCCCAAGAATCACATTGTGTGCCTGAGAGCAATGCTATTTATGAGGAATAGGAAGTATGAAATATGATTATAGGTTCATATTAAAAAGCATTAGTTGTAAACCAGTTGTCCCATGACAGATTGCAAAAGCTTTTTTCAGTAATTATTCCAACATATAAACCCATTTGTGAAATACACTACAAGATAGTGCAAAGGAAAAAAATATAGCCAAAACAAAGACAGTTAGTTTTGGAATAAATATTTACATAATGTTGCTATCATAATTTTATTAAGATTAATTTATGGGCTTTTTTCAGTATTCATAAGAAAACTATTGTTATCTGTTCACAGTGACTATAACTTCCTAAATTAAATGTATGGAAGTCACCTGGTTCTTTCCTCAGTTTCTTTAATAGAAAAATGGAAGACAAAAAAACCAGATAGGCTTTATAACATGTCTAGATTTCTAGAAAACTGAATGCTAGACCAATTAGTTGATAAGAAAGTTAATTTCCAAATCGAGGACCCTCACAGATAATCTGCCAGCTGCCTTGCTGTTTACATGGAGAGTGTCAAGGTCAAGTGCCTGCTGCTGCCTGCAAGTGACCAAGTCTTAAAACATTAGGGGATTTACGGGCTAAACCAAACACCACTGATTTAATCAGGAAACATTTACAAAAACAGTATAGATCATGCAACTTGTACTCTGAGTATATAATCTATCTTTAAAATCATGTTTTTGAAGATAAATTAGCCAGTGATGCAAAACACTGCAACTGCAGTAATGAACACCACACAAATTCCATTTAAATAACTATTCATTTTGTATTCAGAACAAGCTTTCAACACAATCAAGTGTAGCCTCAGGCTTAATTTACATTGAACAACTACCCATTATTTTATTTTCTTTCAGAGTTAATTTAGCAAACACTGACCACCAAGGCTCTTTGAAGAAATGTTATGTAGATAGTAACAAAGCTGTCATGCTGAACACCAAATACAGGTGATATTGATTCCATCTTTTCCTCACTGACTTTGCATTTCTACTGTCTTCAACATTAATTTTTTTATACAATCATAAATTACATACAGTTTTTATTGTGTGTTGGATTTTTCTAAGTCTACCAAACATCATAAAGACTAGTAATAACCTGAGAGTAAAATGAAGAAATAACAGCTCTTCCTGGAGATTAGAACTCAAAATGAGTAAGAACTCAGCTACAGTAAATGGACTAGTGATATAAATCTGACATGGTAAAGAAAGGCATCAGTGAGAGTGAAGCCAAAATTCCTCATGACCTCAGAGAAATGGTTCTGGTAGATCTCACTACTCTGATGAATTGTGGAGACACAAATTTTACTACATTTTTGGTACGGCCTGCAGATGGCAACTAATGGTAACTGGTTCCATGTGAGTGAGATGTGTATATGTTTGTGCTTGAAAAGTTGTTATTTTTTGTTTAAAAGATGGTTTTGTGTATTATCAGTTCTACTTTTAGTTTTTGTTTTCTTGACATTAATTGCTCAAAATAGTATTTGAACTAAGCTAGGCCTTATGTATTTCCCTGGCCTAGTTGCACAGAGTAACTGATCAATTCTCACAACTACCATTGTGAAACTGGTGTGTGGTGTGCTGTCTGAAGATGTAAAAGGTGTCAACATCTGCTCGCTGATTATTGTGTTCCAGTGCCATGGCTGTCCTGTGACAAATTGGTAGAGAATGCAGGCAGCTCCTACTTCTGTCATTTGCACTTCCATTTTCCTCTTCATCTCCAAATGTAGACTTAGGTACAAGAAAGGTCAAAATACAATAGCTTAGAAGGAAAGAAAACAGGTTGTGCCCCATGTAATCGCGAGTCTTTGGAAGAATTTCTTGCAAAGGAATTAAAGGTGAGAAAGAAAACCAATAAATAACACTGGAGATAGACAATGTCAAGTGCGTACAACAGGAAAGGGTCATTACTTCATTGCAAGCACTGGCTTAAGAGATGGACATACCAGTTCTGCCTCACATCAAGCAGCAAAAGACAAAAAGTACAAAAAGGATAGCAGTAGTAATCAGAGTAGTCAGTGTAAAATGGTACCAGTCAGACAGTGATTTTAACCATATCTGGTACTAATTCTTGCAACTGTCCTCACAGCTTTAAAACTCAATGGTCATCTTTTCTGGACCATCTCTGCCTGTTAACCATGTTATGTGATTTGTTGACTCCAGCACATGCCAGCACCCATTCCTTCTTCTTGGCTGCAGCAGCCAGGCCTGTTGCACACTGAGGTGTAGGAGGCCTCTCCATCCAGCCTGACTGACGCAGCTGCTGCTCAGGTTTGCAGGTTCAGCCAGCAGCAAAGCTAAATGTGTGTTCCAGAAGGACAAATTGCACACAATCACACAGCATTTAACAGGCCTGGCCACACAGTCCACCGCAGACAGAGCACGGCCTTTATCAGCACCGATGTAAACAGCAGCAGCACTAACACAAACACGTGCTGCTATCCAGCAGGTCGGTGCTAGCATTCACTGAAGAAAACACACCTTTTCTCGCTTTCTACACTCAAAAATACTCTTGTGTTCACCCACAAATCCCTTGAATATTAGCACTGGCTCTAAGTCCTTAACACTTATGTTACAGAAAAAGCAAGGAACCCCTTCCTGTTATTAAGATCCCACTTGAGGACAAAAAGTCAACATAGTTATAAATAACACTATTTTAAATGCGTTCTCATTTCTTTCTTTTCCAGCACTGTTTACCCTTGCAGAATGTATTCATTGTATTGCTTTTTAAATTCCACTGTTTCAGTTGACAATGTTATCTGCATTCCCTACCTAACAAAAACATCATGATGTTCCTTTAATGCTTATGCAAAAAATAGCTGCTGATAGATGAAAAATTTTCAAGAGGCTTTTATCTGCAGTAGAATTTAAGTCAATAAATATTTTTAAAAACAAATATAGAATTTTTTTTCCAGTCTAGGGAATTTCTCCCTGTCTAGGTTTAATCTTCCTTGAAAGACTTTTTCTTTTGATACTCAGTTCCTGCATAGCACCTACATCCTATCTGAGATCTTATCTTTTTTTAAATCTCCATAGCTCCAAACTTCTGTCTGTTTTTAATACTCCTTCTTATTTCAGGTTTTCATTCAGTTTATTTTATCAAAGGTTGATGAAACAAATTTTTAGTTTTCTGGTGTACTTTGGCCTGTGTTATCTTAATCTGTTTATCCACATTCAACAATACCTATATGTTTGACACTAAACTAAGTAATACAAGGATAGAAATTGAATTTATACTCAGTGATTTTAATTGTACTCCTTCTGACTTTAGGATAACTGTTTTCATTGCACTTAAAAAAAATTACTCAAAGGTAAAATAATGTAAGAGACAAAATTCTGAAGAGGTCAGTTACTGGATAATTAAAAGAACTATTAGTAGTAAGTAGTAGTACATAATTTTAAAAAATCTAAACATTTTTCCTTGAAAAAGGTTATATTTAGTTCTGTAGTGTCACAAATAAAATAATGGTCATTGTAAAAGGGTGATCACTCATTTTCAACTACTTTTAACTATACTTTCTGAGTACTACCATAGTCTGAGGAACTCTGCATAAAAATTAACAAATTATAATCCGAAACTGCTCTTTACCAGCAAATGCAGTTTATTATTATTAGCTTTGCTAACTGGTCGCACAATGAATAACAAAAAAAGACTCTTAGAAACTCATGTTGTATGAATTCAGTTGAGATAACTTCTAAAGAGTTCTTTTCAGTGTGAAGGAGAGCTGGGGAGAGGGAGCTGCCTGCCACAGTCTGCAGGGGAGGATAAGAGGAGAAGGCAGATTCTTTTTACAGGAACGGCATAAATGTAATATCATTAAATAATAATAAGATGGTTGGGAAATTTCCAGCCTTGAAAATTTCAAAGATTATGCTATATAAAAAGTCATCCCCAGTCGTGCAAGTAAATTTAGTTCATTCTATGGCACAGAGGGCTATGTGACCTGCAGATTGCCTTCACAACCCTTCAGAAAAAATAAAAATTATGTCAATGGAAGGTCTTATTAATCCTGCCTCTTCCTTCGTACATATAAACTACTTCATATAAACCTTCTTGTGATGAGACTTTTTCCTTCCATTCATCAGTACTTGACTAATAAAACAGCAGATGTCAAAGCCAGAGTGTGCAGTCAACTAAGAGAGCTGGCATTCAGGAAATATACTGCTATTTAACAGCTCTATATTACTACTTATAAGCAAGTATAACTGTTTTCATGAAAGATATGTGTACATTAAATTAGGAACTGCCCTTGTCTAATCAAATCTATATTTCAACAGAGAGATTTTTAAGCAATAAAAAGGATGATGTCACTTCTCCATTTGAAGACAATAGATGTAAGGAGTTCAGAAGGAAAGAAAGAAAAAGAAGTTATATTTATCTAAAAATCATATTGACAGTTTTATGTTATATGAGTAAGTTTTAGACTTGTGTAACATATCAGTTGTTCATAGAATTATGAAATTGATCCCTAGTTGGAAAGGTCCCACAAAAATGAAGTCCAACTCGTGGTCCGGCACAGCACACCCCAAGAATCACAGCACATGTCTGGCAATATTGTCCAAACCCTTCATGAACTCTGTCGGGCTTGATGCTGGGACCACTTCTCTGGGGAGCCTGTTCCAGTGCCCAACCACCTCTGAGTGAAGACCCTTTTCCTGGTATCCACCCTAAACTGCCCCTAACACAGCTTCATGTCATTCCTTTTCCTCCTGTCACTGGTCACCAGAGAGGAGAGAGCAGTGTCCCTTGTGAGGAAGCTGTAGACCATGATGAGGTCTCCCCGCTGTCTCCTTCTGGCTGAACAAGCCAGGTGACCTCAGCTGCTCCTTGTATGGCTTCCTCTCTAAACTCTTCACCATCTTTGTAGTTCTCTTTTGGACACTCTTGAATTCTTTTACATTAGTATTGTATTGTGGCACCCAGAACTGCCCCCAGCACTCAAGGTGAGGCCACTCCAGTGCAGAACAGATCAGGACAATCCCCTCCCCTACCCAGCTGGCGATGTTGCCCTGATGCCCCCCAGGACATGCTTGGCCCTCCTGGCTGTCAGGGCACTGTTCACTCATATCTATCTTGCCATCGGCCAGAATCCCCAGATGCCTTTTCACAGTGCTGCTCTCCAGCCCCTTGTTCCCCAGTCTGTCTATACATCCAGAGTTGCCTTGTCCTAGCTGTGGAATCTGGCACTTTGTTAAACTTCATATGTCTAGTATACTGTCAGGTCCTACATCCAAGTCACTTATCAAGATGTTGAAGAGCTCATATGTATGTATATATATTAAGTGTTGACACTAAATAAAGGCTTTCACTTAATATTACTACTAGGGGAAAAGAAAAAAAAAAAATCTTCTTTTATCCTTTATGGCAGACTATCTGGATTCATGCTCATGAATTTCAAATTTCCAAGATGTAGCTTAGATTCTGCAGACAGTCCACACTTTGAACTAGAATTTCGGTATTCAGTATTCAGTAAAGTTGCTTAATTTTCTGTTTCACTGGAAGTACTCCACATGTTTAATGGATGTTTGCGGGGGCTTTTTGTTATGTGTTCTGCCTCAAAGGAAAAATGGAAACTTATTTTCTAAATGTCAGTTAATAAGTTTTACAGAATTGAATGCTCATTGAATGCTCAGGGAATTTATCTGTGAAGAAAAAGGAGCTCAATCTGCAATACATGCACTGGATGGGAAAGCATGCAGTCATATGGTTACATTTTCCTTCAAGCCTACAAGATTTACATAGTCTAAGTGACAGGCACAACTAGCAAGCATTTAGAACACCAGCTCTGACACGGCTTCTGCATCCAGAATATCTGTAAATATGTAGAAAATATGAGAATGGGATCTATTATATAGTCTTATTCCTGCTCTGTCTTTCACTGGTGATCAAATTCTCAATTTTCCTGCCTGCACTTGAACCTTTCAGTGCAGTCACAGAAGTATGACAAAATTAAAGTTTGAAGAGAGGAAGAATAACATCATACAGCACTGTTCACAGGTTTAGGACACTTTTTTCTAGACAAAGAAGTGCCCTGGAATACTAAGCTCAGGCTTTGTAAACTGAAATGATAATTTTTAATTTTTATTTTTTTTAAGTTTTCCTTCTCTCAGTAAGAGAACTTAGCTGGATTTGTAGGTGGAGATGTAGTACTCGGTTAACTACTCAGGTTGTTTGAGTAATTTTCACAGGTCTCTGTGTAAAGGCTCAAAAATATGACAAAAAAATCTCAGAAACTGAAATCTTGTTTTTCTCAGTGTCAGTCATTGAATGTATATAACTCTACTGTCAATCAATCAAAGTGAAAAGTAGTACATAACTACCTCAATACATCTAACTGCAGTCCCTGGAAGAGCTATTGCAGGAGATGAATATTTTTTAAATCTTGCTGTAGCAAGAAGATAGATGTCTCATTTTCTCTGTGTGTCAGAATGAATCTGAACACACATTAGGATGTTTTCTCCAGAGAGAAATACAGTGTCATCTGCTGGAAAAAACTGTGATCCTGTGTTTCAGGAGCAAGTTTCTTTCAAATTTCACATCTAATTAATAGAAGTACTTGCAGTCACAGCACAAGCATATTTTGCTTGGCATTCTGACCAGGATTTTGTTGGAATACAGTAAGCATTTTGTCATTAATAGAGTGATTATGGAATTTCCCCAAGTCCAGGCATTAAAAAGAGCTGTAAGAGAAGACATCTAAGGAATTTTTATGTCTGAGAATTTCATAAAGAACTCTGCCTTCAAACAAAATTTTTTATTCTTTTTTCATTGCCAGTATCAGACTAGTTCATACTGGATCTTTGCTCAGCCACACGGGGATTGATAGGAGACCCGAAGTAATCTTTAACCTTCTCTCTTTTTCTGCAAAGTGCCCAAGTACAATCTCACAACTCTTTTCTCCTAAATGCAAAAGTTGTTTGTTTGGGGAGTGTGTGCAACCAAATTTCTCCCTTAATAGCAGATACACACTAAAAGAGCCCTTTCTCACAATACTTATCAATTTATTTCAGCTAAAATATTAGTAAGAGATTACATTAACTAAGCTTTATATATTAATTGATTGAAGAGGAATATGGTACCAAAGACTTCAAAGTCCAATTAAACCACACTCTGACAGATCTTATCACTCTCTACAACTACGTGAAAGGAGGTTGTAGCAAGGTGGGGGTCAGTCTCTTCTCCCAGGTAACCAGTGACAGGACCAGAGAAAATGATCTCAAGTTTCACCAGGGAGTTTTAGATTAACTATTAGAATAAATATTCTTCACTGAAAGAGTAGTGAAGCATTGGAACAGGCTGCTCAGGGAAGTGATTGAGTCACCATCCCCAGAAGTATTAAAACACCACGTGAAAGTGGCACCTGAGGCATGGTTTAGTGATTAACATGGAGGTGTTGGTTAATGGTTGGCTCCATGATCTTAAAGGCCTTTTCCAACCTTAAAAATGCTATGATTTTAGGGTAAATATTTAAATCCAATATTCTTTAGAATGGAGGGATGTTTGGATTTGGAATTGGTTCCTACATAGTAGTGAATTCTAGTATGGAATCAATCCTTGCAGAATTTATGGAGGAAAAAACCCCTGCTAAATTTGAAAGAAATGTCATGAGTAAGATCCTGAATAACATTTCACTGAATAGGAATTTAAGAATAACTTCAGGGGGAACCATTTCAATGATCCTTGGATGTGTAAATAGCTCACTTTTTGACTGAATTTCAAACATTACAGATTAAATGCTAACAGTTTCAACAAGGACGTTAACGAGGGACCCTTTTGAAAAGTGGTATTGCTTCCTGCCTTGTAAGATATTTCTCAAATTTTTTAGTAACACACAAGAGAAATAGTCTTGTCTCTCTACAGATTATTTGTATCTGCTTTCAAAATTAGCATTGCTGTACATGAAAGCTTCTGATTTTAGTGGGGGTAAATAAAAGTCTTTTCTGCATCAAATAATGATGAAGTAAAATTTATGCTCAGGATTCATAATCATAATGCACTGTCATAGCTCATCACTTAAACCTCAGATCAAGAGAACAGCAAAAAATTGTAATAACAATTAAGGTAAAGATTTACATGTAGAATAGCATAACCCTATGGTGAGAAGGATTGTTTTAATTTGGGATTTAGACAGGGACATCAAGTTTTACGTAATTAGCTGTTCATCATGAAATCTCACATTCCTGCTATAAACATGCTGTTAGCACAAGCAAAGGAAGGACAAAACAAATGCAAACCCTAAATTAAAACAGCAGTGGTAACAATTACACCGCAATCATTATACACTGCCTTCAGCTAACACACAACATTGTCCTTAGAATACTCCTTAGGAATTCACACAAAAGAATAAAAACAACCAGGCTTTATCAAGACATGGATTATTGGTATTCTCTACAGAGCTTCAGCTGAGGGACTGTTTCATCAATGCAATAAAGAACAATATTTTCTTTTTCCATAAAGGAAGAAAGTAGGGGACAGTCACATGTATGTCCAATTGACAAGGTGCCAAGAAAGGGAAGAGTGCTCAGCTGAGCTGAACCAGTCACTGTGTCCAAATGCTTTAGAGAAACCCAGGCACAAGATGTGACAGTTTCATGTGCAGTTTCACACATCTGCTACCCATATTTTGATGGCGCCTGTTCTTCAGCTCCATCCTTTCTGATCTTGCCGCTGTCACGTAGCAGCTACCCTTCATGGCGTTCTAACGTTTTTGTTAGTGGCCCTGAAAATGTTCTGCTGCAACTAGACTATTTCTCTTTATTAGCCAACAGCTGTTAGATGTTTTAAAATAATTTTCACAGGGTTTGTGAAAGTGCGTCAGCTAATTACTTATAATTTTGCTTCAATTTACTAATTTCTAGACCAACAGGATGTCCCTTTTCATAAGTAAGCCCAGATTGGTTTTTAATGGCCTGAACACAGCTGGCTGTTATGTGTTTCCAGCTTTCCTTACCTGTATGTGTTCCGAAAAATGCCTTTAAAAAAATAGAAAGAAATTATGAACCTTTCAAAATGGTCTCAAAAAAGAAACCTTTAATATTCTTACCTTCACCCACCCTAGAAATAGACTAAGTAGAGCACATTTGCATTAGGCAGATCTTGAAAAGCTTTGTCTTTCTTCCTGTCATTAAAAAGTTTCGAAGTTTTAGCTGTTCTACTGAATATCTCAGATGTTTTTGCCTTCATCAGCCTCCAAAGCCATTGGAGTTGATTCTGCTTTTTGATATGCTAAATCAGAAATATGGGAAGATTCATTTACGTTGCTTTCCCCAAATTAAAACAGGAATTGAACAGTTTATGGGTGGCTTAGTACTATTTTGGAGATTTGAAATTTCAGTTTGAGTTTTTATTTGCTGGTTGAACCTCTTCTCCATATAGCATATTAATAAAAGGATGAGTTTGTTTACAAGTAGTATTTAGGGCCTAGAACATTCACCAACTAATTTTTTATCATATTATTATTATATCTGTACTAATAGGACAGCAAGACTTGGAGGTTGTAGCATCATCGTGTTAAATCTTATATAAAGCCATATATGATCCACAAAAGAGGTCAAACCAGGCAACCTTTTCCACTTTTATACAAACCTTGAGTGACAACATTTTGAAATTAAAATTCTTAAACTACTTACAAGGTTCATCTCTTTCTTTCTCCTCCTCTGTTCACACTACACTAAATACATACAACTCAGTATAACATTTCAAACAAGACATTCCCTAAATTAATTAGGAACAAAAAATTTTTTCACATTGAAAATGGAAAACCCATACATATGTAAGCCTGCTATCTGAGATTACACTCAGCAGTAAAAGTATCACTAATTTAGAGAGGAATAATTGTTCTCATATAATATTAATTTCAGATTTGAGATTGTTCTTCCATGAGATGTGTTTGGGATTTCTGCTTGCATATTTAGCTAAGTATTAGCAGGGGTTTTTCCTCCAACATCAGTATCAAATCTTCTTATTTGTAGTAACTCCTTTTAAGACTCTATTTTAATATATAATATTAAGGTAATACATAAGACAATATACTACAGTTTTTTCTGAGGTGTCTCTGTAAATACACATGTGCATTTTACTGTTAACACATTAGCACAACAAAAAGTGTATTCAAACATCAAAGCATCTACGAGTTCAGAACAAAGAGTTTTACTTCCAATTACTTTTCTTGTCCTTGTAGAGACAAGCACAAGTGAGGATTGCAGACTGACTTCTAGTTTCCTAGCAGTATTTGGATCTAAGATTCTGATTCAAGCAAATCTTTGCTACAAGTTTTTAATGGTTAGCAAAACCATTAAGTGCATATTTTATAAGTCCTCATATTTTGCTGTAAGGCATTAGACCAAATACCAAATGTATCTACTGTCTTTCTTTGCAATTGCACCAAAATATTAACTAATGAGGTAATGGATGAGAAATAAATAAATATTAAATCCTGTAATTATAATTGCTGTTTCTTTTAGACCATAGGAAAAAAGTCAAAGAAGCTGCTTTAAGAAAGTCGATCTTTTTTTATTTTAAGATATCAAGAAGTTCCCAAAATTCTCATACTAGTTTGCTGAAGAAGAACAATAATGTCTGCTCAGCCTTGTGCATTTGAAAAGTAATCAGCCCTGGTTAGCAGCAGAACAACCAGTGAGCCCTCGTCTGTAAATCAATAGGCTGAATTCTCCTGGACGTTTCCAAATTCCATTTCCAATTCTACAGTAGGGATTAGTGTAGATTTAGCCCTGATAGACAGATAAAACTAGCAGTATGTGCAGACTTACTATTTCATAAACTGGATCTAAGGTATCAGTGGTTGCTGAAATGGACTGTCAGCTAATGTAGATAGGGGAAAGACGGGGAAAAGAGGAGCAATGTCCTGCTGTCCCTTAAAGCAATAATGCCCTTATTGTCTTCAGCCTCCAGTCAGAAGATTTCTGCTTTGTTCCTGCCTTTAACATGTACTTCACACACTCAAAGGTTTAGCAAAACCTAATTACAAGAGTAGCCCATATGAAGAACACAAAAGTTTGAAATTCTGAAGGTTTTTAAAATTAATCTGGTTATTATTATTATTATTATT
>VYZT01006112.1:0-19012 GCA_013400735.1 Pomatostomus ruficeps | reverse complement strand
TAGTTTGATTTACAGTCCAAAGTACCAGTCAAGCATCTTCAGGGAGGCTTCTTTGATTGTAGCTTCTTTATACAGTTTTTGTTGTAATGAGCAAAACTTTATAACAATGCTTAAGGCATGAACCATTTCAGTCCCTGACACCTGGTGATCATGTTCTTAATGGGCATGTGAAGAGGAAGAGTAGTCAAGAGACTGAATTTTAGAACTTCCAGTTCTTTGAAGAATTTGTGGATGGACCCCCTGGGAAACTGCCCTCAGGGACAAAGAAAATGAACAAAACTGACAGTTCTTTAAGGAAATCTTTGAGTGCAAGACCTCTTGATTATCATGTGTAAGAGATCAGACAAAGAAGGCGTAAGATTGATGCAACTGGCTGATGTAGTTGCTAACCCTCTCTCCGTCATATTTGAAAAGTCACAGCAGTCAGCAAAGATCCCAATGACTGCAGAAAGGGAACATCACATCTAGTTTTGAAAATAGCGAAAAGGAGAACCTTGGGTACTTCTGACCAGCCTTTCAGTATACAGAAGGGGGCTTGTAAAAAAACAGAGAAAGACATTTTAACAAGGTCTGTAGTGACAGAACAAGGTAGAATGTCTTTAAAGTGAAAGAGGTCATATTTAGATTGGACATAGGAGTTTTTTTTATTAAGAGGGTGGAGAGACAGTGGAACAGCTTGCCCAGAGAAGTTGTGGATGCCCAATTCCTGGAAGTGTTCAAGGTCAGATTGGACAGGACTTGGAGTAACCTGACCTAGTGGAAGGTGTCCCTGACCATGACAGGGACTAGATGATGTTTATGACCCCTTCCAACTCAAACCATTCTATGATTCTAGATTCTGTGATTCTACACTCTATGATTCCATTACTCTGTACTTTTGAGGGTACAACATGCACAACTGCTTTCACTATCAAAGAAAAGAGTAAAGAAGTTAGCAATGAAAATGGCAAGCTCTTACTGTGCATAAGTTGGCATATTGATTTTATAGCTTTAGAAAGACAAAAAAAAATGCTTATTTCCATCTTAATTAATTTGAGTCATTATATTCACTGCTTGAGGAAAATTTTCATACTACTTTTAAGCAATAAATAAATATTTGTTGTATGGCTTTTATTTTAGAGTACTAAAAGGAAATAGCAATTTGTAGTTTATCTAAATAAATATTTTATGTTACTTATTCATGATAAAAATTTCATAGCAATTGCCAAAGTAGTTTTTTGGCAATCAGATGCTTCCAAAAACAAGTTATATAACTATATTTTTAACTGCCACTAGATAATGTATCTATATGGTTTCAATTAAAATAGAATATTTTAAATTGTTCATAGTTTTATAATTAAATCTAGTATACTGAAAGCAAAATGAATGCTTAAGTAAAATGCTTTTTTAGGGATCTTTCATTACTAGTGGCAAAGTGTGGAAGACTGGAAGATCAACACCACATTTTCACTTCATTATTGATAGTTTTCAAGTAATTTTCAATATATGCCTACTACCAAGAATTGTGCTACAGGATTCTCCAAATAGTTTATAAAAGACACGTTACTGTTTCTGACCTCAAAGCAACCAATATGTTAGTATTTGGTTATTTCAACTGGCTTCTGTAAATTTTGGCTGCCAACAACCTCTCTGCATATACACATATTCTTGTTTCTTCTCTAGATTTCACTCCAAACACAAAACATTCATCTTCTATTCTACCAAGTATTTTAAATAATCTACATTTGAAATCAAAAGTTAATTATGTGTACAGTTTTTGCCTTTACTTCATTTGAGAATAACATCTGACTTTATATCATCTCATACTGAATTATCATAATGAGTTTTAGAACATAAATTTATTACTTCTTCAAAGTTTAATTTAAAATGTATTATGACTAGCTTTCTTTGCATATTTAGCATCAAAATGATCAGTTACAAAGAGGTCATGTTATTTTGTCTCATTCATCCAAGACTTCAAGAGCTAGATCATTTCTCTACTGTGACTTTCTAAGAATATCTAGCAGGAGGTCATTTTGTGACATTATAAGAAGCATATATGAATTTTATGATTTTCTAAATTGCTATGTAAAAGACAGACACAACAGCACACCCAACGTTTGAATGCAATTAGTATGTAAACTGATCATGTCTAGTTATGTGCAAATGTCCAATTAGGTGTCTCAATAGCTGCCTATTGAAAATATAAGCCTACAAAGGAAAAAAGCTGCAAGACACTTTATGCAAGGGACTGTCCTGGTTTTGGCAATTAAAAATTAAAAATAAGTAAATAGCATCAATAAAAAGATTAAGGATAACACAGGGTTACAAAGCATATCAATAAATTACTGTGTTGTAAGGGTACTTAATAGCCTAGTGGTAGGTCTCCAATATTCTTTCATATTCTATACCCAAAAAGACTGCAGAAGGAAATTCAATCCTTAGTTAATTCAGCTGAATCAATGCAGTGGTTTTAGGGGTAAATATTTTCAATCTTTAGACAGCAACTATGTACATTGTTGCAGATCAAATGAATCCATGTTTAGGCAAGCCCTAGATATAAAAAATGCATCTTTTTTTACTTAAATTCACTTATAATTCAAATTCATATTGTACTACTGTATTATTAATCTATAAGAATATAGAAAGAATAATAACTGATGGCAAAAGAAAAAAAGTCCAGGTAAAATGTGGTTGGCTTAAATTTTTAACGTTCAAAAATTCACCACTTGCTATCTATTTCATATATTGTATTTTTCCAATATGTTTTTATAATAAGTTTTAGTCATATATTGGAGTGATCATCTCAGATTTTAGTGAAATAATACTGCGTCTTTTTCCAATACCAGCCATATTCTATCTAGCGGATGTAGAGTCACACACGGGACTCTTACAATGAACAAACCTACTAAAGACAAAGCCTATTTCCTGACTCAGGCAGGTGGCAATATGTGGGCTCCAACATGTTATTCTAAACTATTAAGCTGTGGTTTATTCTATCATTGCTTTTGAAACATGCAAAATGATCATTTTAGAAAGCAGAAAAAAATGGCTCCTACTGTTTATTCAGTTTTATGTCAGAAAAAGTAAAACAAACACTAGCGAAGAGGTGAAAAACACTAACTGAAGGAGGTTTTCAAGTGCAGTAATCAGCATGAAAGTAGTTAAGAGCTGGCAAATCAAATATAAACTGCGTTAAGATGACAAGAAAGACTGAAGAAAGTTGAGAAGACGAAAGAAGAAAGAACACAAACTAATGGGGGATAAGGTTGAGTAATACCCAGTTTCTTAAGCTGGTTCTTCTGATGACGTCAGTAGAAGTTTTGTTACAAATCCTGACAGGAGAGGGATAGAGCTTTCTTTGTACTAACTGTAACCTTGACAATTTCATGCATGGCTCATAACATCTGCTTCAGTGAACAGCAGCTGGCTAATAACTTGCCAGAATACCAACTGAATTAGAAAGCTGTGAATCACTGAACTCTACCAATTACATGCTCAAAAGATTTTGTGAACTTCAAAGCTCTGTGTACACAAGAGCTTTGTAGCACCAGTTTCCTATAGAAATGAAGTACTAGTAGTGCATTCAGCAGTCTCTGTCATTATTCTCTGGTAAAAATGGTAAATGCGTAACTGTGGGTTTTGTGTTTGTGATTATTTTTTGGTGGGCCAGTTTGGGCACACTATTGGAATACATTTAATTCCTGTATTTGAAAGACTGGCAGTACAGCCTTGAATTTGTTGTGAAGTTGTCTAGTGCTTTGGTGAATGTCTACTGGTAATTCACAAAATTAAATAGATTCAGGAATAAGTGCGATTACAACTCAGGCCTTTGAAGTAGGTGCTAGAAAGCCTTTGTGAAATATTAAGCAACAACTTTTGCAATTAGTTTTGTTTGCAATACAGAACCTTCAGACACTTGAACACTCAGACTGTTTCTAAACACCTTTCATAGGAGCTTTTGGATTTAGCAGAGTACATAGTTGAATTCTTAGGGCTTTAATTTATGATTAAATGTTTGAATTAAGTATATATATATACGGGATACAGAAA
Source organism: Pomatostomus ruficeps (assembly GCA_013400735.1). Taxonomy (NCBI): domain Eukaryota; kingdom Metazoa; phylum Chordata; class Aves; order Passeriformes; family Timaliidae; genus Pomatostomus; species Pomatostomus ruficeps. The sequence goes on along the minus strand of VYZT01006112.1, from coordinate 14,980 downwards.
CTCTATCTGTATTTCTAATGTAGAAATAAAAGTGTCTAAATAACTACCTACCTGGTACCAGGAGTGTGATTCAGACACAAAATTAACGCTTTTCAGGGACCGCAAAACTGCCCAGGGTTCTGTGGGACAATATTTATCCAGTGCCCTGGGTCAGATAGGCGTCTTGCCGTGGAGAAGCGGTATCTCTTTGCCTATCTATATACCTAGGTATTGCCTTCGCAGTGTGAGGCAGAGCAGCCGATGCTAATAAAGCAGGTAGAAGCAAAGAAGAGAAAATAGACTCCTGATAGCATTACTCAGGTTTTATTGTTTCTTCAAAATACGGGCTATCAGAAAGACCTCGAGGGGGTGGTTACACAGAGTTTTATGGGGAAAGGAAAAGGGTGGTCAGATGGTGAGGGTCCAGGGTCTCATCAAATCACAGATTGACGTGGGATGACAGTTTTCCAATGAGTTCTGGGCAAGGGCGGAACATGTTTGCATTAACCAATTGGTATAACAGAACAGCAGAAGTTTCTAGTAACTCTTGAATAGTAATAAATGTGATGAATATTAAAATAACAGAGGTGGAACAAAATCTCTGATTGACAGGGTTAAAACGTGGCAGAGAGGGAATTTCCCCCAAGCATGCTGCCTCCATCTTCTCAGATTCACTATCCTGGGAAGGAAAATCTGCCCAAGCTATTTCTCCAGTTCTCATGGAGGCAGCTGGTTAGGTCACTGCCACCCAGAATTTATATACTTAGACTTCTTATATGACAAATGGGAAGGATGAAGTGATGAAAAGAGATTCAGAAAAATTACATGCTAATTATACACCAGAAGTAATCTATCATCTGAATATTTTAATGCTTTCAAGCCACAGTAGCTGTAGGAGGATCTGCTGGAACAAAATTTCGCAATTGGCCCAAAGACACCAATGGGGTATCAAGCCAATACTGAATTCCAATCTTAGCTTCAGAAAACTGAAAGATATATTTATTCCTTTCTTCTCAGGAGACTGTTTTACTCACTTGACTATCAAATTATTTCAGTGAGGTACCAGTCTTGAGCAGAGATGGAGAATGACCCTTCAGGCAAGATGTAATTATTAATGATCCAAATAAAGCAAATGAAATGTATACTGATTTTGATTAAGCAGTCAGTGTACTAAACTCTGGGATGAGCATGTGAAGATTCCAATGCAAAAGACTGGATCAGATATGACACACCTTGAATTAAGAAGGGAATTGAACTCAAACTCTTTTTCATTTATGTTTTAATCAAGTCACTCTTATGGAATGCAGGAATACTGGCCCCTCACATTTTCTGTTTATGCTTTTAAGCAAAACTGAAAAAACCTTCTGTGCTAGTTTACAGTTCTAAATCAACTCAACCTCTTAGAAAAATGTTGATTTCTTTCTTTTCTTTTTCCCCAGAAGACTATTGCACATATAGGAATAGTTATTTTGGGAGTATTTCAAATTTATTAAGTTTAAAATCCAGTAATTTGATAATTATTATATTTTAAAATTACAAAATACCTTAAGTCTGTTAAGAGCTTTAATTTAGGGCCAATCCCTACCAGTACCAATTTAGCAGAATGTGTAGCTGAAAGGTGAGAGTGACCTTTCTTGATTGAACAACTCATGGTTATTCCTCGGCCAGTGGGAGGAGGAATGCTCTATGTGATGCAGCTGTTGAATATCAGAGAATAGTAAATTATTCTAACTACTCTATTTTCCAGAGAGTCCTAGGGGTTTCTCTTAATATGTTTTCTTTTTTAAAAAATAAAGAATTATTGTACAAACTGACTGTGGTTGGAAATCTCCTGTTAACAGCCTTAGAAAATGGATGCTTCTGATACAGAATAGCTGGTATTAATACAAGCGTATTCACTATAACTGTGTCTAGGCCAAGTCAAGGAAGGAGAAAAAGTTATTTAAATTCTGTCTCTTTTCAGTTCTTGGCTGTTTTTCTAATGCTGTTAATTTGAAAACTGATAAGTCTGGATAGAAAATGTGCTAGTACTACAAGTAATTTTTACACAGACAAGCCTTGTAACAACAGGACTTTTAATTGCTGTTAGTGGGGCAGACTGGAATTATTATCATTGAGAAAAAATTTCCTTTAAATATTAACAAGAATTTAAATAGCTTGGTCTCTGAAACAAAGGCCCCAAATCAATCCTTAAAGAAACAGTTGGAAGCAGTATAATGAAAAGATATGAATAAATACAGAGACATTTGAGCAGAACCATAGTGCCCAATGACATGATTCAGTACTTCCTTTTTGTCCTTTCCTTTCTCCTCTGCATTTAGTCTTACCTGTGCTTTTGCTATTCAGGTAGCACTTGACTTGGGACAAATCTGAATGAATCCTTTCAAAATTCCTTCAGACTGACTTTCTGCACAATTCCAGAAACACAATGCTTGAACAGACTATTTACTGCCTTAACAAGGCACAGGAATTAGGAAAAATAATTCCTACATGCTCTGAGTACCCTGGTTTCAGATTGTCCATGATTCCCTCCAATAGGATCTGGTACCTTTCAAAATAAAGCCATAATCATGTGTTTTTAAGAACAGAGGTGATGACACTAATCCCAAAGAGAGGAGCCTTATCTAGAGGTTACAGAATCCTCTCAGAAAGGTATAGACATGGACTAAATTCTCTCCTCAGACTCAGGAAGGTTAAAAGCTGTTTAGAAAATTAAATTTCCCTAAACAGAGCTAAATTTTCGGATTCCTATCAGTAATTATAAAACAAATTAATTTTGTAATAGTTTTATGACTAAATGTTTATGTATTTCATCATCATTATAATATTTCTTTTTCTTGTCACTTTTTCCCACCTCTTTTTTATCATGTTCCTTTAGGTGGAAAGAAATTATTTCCAAAAATCTTGAAATGGTAGATTCTTCACTTTAAAAAGATTACTGAAAGTGGGAATTTCAAAGGAGACTAAATTACCAGCCTCAGTAACTTTCAATGGAATTATTACATTATCCCTTAGGTACTTTTAAGAATCCTGTCTCTCATACTTTAAACACTTGTATTAAAGTGGTGGGCTTTTAGGAGCTTTGAGTAACAAGAGTTTCCACTAACTTCAGTGGAAACTCATTACCTTAGAAAGTAAGGCCATTTTTTAATCAAAGTGTTGGGATTCCAGCACTCAAATCTAAAGATTTAAAAGGTTAGGACTGAGAAGTTTAAGTAACTTGTGAATTCAGAAAAAGTCCACCATGACTAAATAAAATTTATAAAGTTAATCTTGAAAACATTCCCCAGTGTGGTGCGAAATGAGCAAACAAGGGTTTGTCACATGCTTCTTATGGGGGAAAACATGAAAGAACAAGTATCGTGGAGCTATTCTGAAAGTGCTATTCTTGTCTTATGCCTAAAAGTTTATTCTGTTGATAGGAAGTGAATAACAGGGGTGGAGGAGAATTGAGAATGTCCCATTAAGTAATTTTATCTTGATTTTCTCAGGAACTGAGAAGATGTGGGCATGTTATCTTGTCTATTTGTGCATATTCAATCTTTTTTTTTCCAGGTAATTTACCAAGTTCAGGTACATTTTTTTGGCAAATTGTCAGGTGTCTATGATTCATGACAATATGCAGCCTAATGAAGGAGACTGCATCATTGCTTCTATTTAGGTAAATATGCCTCATGCAGGAAGGAGGAAGAAATCTCACACATGAACAATTTAAAATCAAAATAATATCTCAGTTACTGTGACTGAAAAGTAGAATCATCTGTGAATTTCAAAATGGGGGGTTATGATCACATATCATTAACTGGAAAAATCACTCCATTTAATCCATTAAAGAGAAGGCTTTAGTTAATGAAGTGGCTACAGACATCTTAGCCTACTTGAGAAACATTAGATTCTTTAGTGAAGATCTTAAAACAAGACCTTAAAACTAACACATGGAGACACTTAACAGTAGCACAGTCAAAACATACTGATACTGACTCTGCTAGAGAAGGCTCTGCACAGGCATGCCAAGGTGGGCACAGTTGCATCCCCCCTGCCCTCTCTGGCAGCTAGCTGCAGACAATTGAACTATTCACTTTCAGACACTGCCCCTTTACAATCACCAGCTCATTCCCTGCTGATAGAACAGGGAAAGAAAACTGAAAGGGTAAAAGTGAGAAAACTTGTGAGTTGAGATAAAAACAGTTTAAAAGGTCAAGCAATTAAAAGCAAACAAATGAAACATTTTAAAAGGTATGGCTGCACGTGCAAGCAAAGCAAACCAATGAATTCTTTTACCACTTCCCATGGGCAGGCAGCTTTTCGGCCATCTCTAGGGAAGCAGGACTCTATCACTCATAGCAGTGACTTGGAAAGACCAACACCATCACTCTAAATGTCCTTTGCTTCCTTTTCCTTCTCCCAGTTTTGTATGCTGAGCATAATGCCATGTGGTGTAGGATATCCCTTAGATCATTTGGGGTCAGCTGTTCTGACTGTGTCCCCTCCAAACTCCTTGTGATTCCTCCCACCAGCCTTTTGACTGGTTGGGTGGTGTGAGGAACAGAAAAGGCCTTGGGTCTGTGCAAGAACTGCTCAGCAATAACAAAAATATCTTTGGATTACCAACACTGCTTCCAAGCACAAATCCAAATCACAGCCCCATACCAGGTACTAGGAAGAAAATTAACTCTATCCCAGCCAAAATTGTCACACCCATTGAGCTCATGACATCTCAGTCCAACTGCTAGCAGTCACATTTGTTACCCTATTCACCTGCTAGTCTGGCTTCACATTTGTGCTCACACAGAGGCTTTAAGTAGAGAGCACACTCACACAGGCAACGTTACATACAGTATTCATTCAGACATTAGGACAGACTGCAGTGTTCAAGCACATGGCACAGTCAGAGGAAAGCATGCTGGCCAGCCACCTGTTCACATGCAACTCAATCTCTAACCTCTTCTTCCTTTGTTTTTCAACATTTTGTTGTCCCCAGTCCACCTTTTACTGCCTTGAGTGTTCCGGCCCAGCTATAACTCTTGCACATTTCTGCCAGATCTTTGAATTTAGCTTGGTTTGCTTGATTTAGTCAGGCAGCCTAATGAACTGCAGCCACCATAGGCATACCTGGTATGCCTCTACGCTCAGGACTGAAATCAGCCTAAAAACCTACCCTGTGTGTTACACACCAAGGACAAAACTAGTACAAAAACAGAACTTCTGTTGTAGATTCCACATTGGTCATGAGTGGATGTCTATAAAAAGCTGAGAAGCTGATGCAGAAATGCTATTCCTTATTTCCCTTCATAAGGCAGCATTAAAAGGCAGTTAAGAATGCACTCCATTTTTTGTTGCGGTGTGCTCTGGCCAGTTTCGGTTTATCTCATGGCCAGGCTCTGCTATATCCCCTCCCCCGCCTTGGTATCTGTTTTCCCGCCCCAGAGGGCTCTGTATTGTGCAATCCTATACAAAGACCGCCAAATTCAAACCCAGCACTCCTCCTCTATTGGATGTCGTACCCTCCCCCGCCCCCTCGTGTTGGTATTTATGTATCTGCAACACACTGTGCCACTGCTTCCCCTGGCACAACCGCAGTGCCAAATAAACCATCCGGGAAAACCCCTCTGCCATTCTCTCCTTCTTCGGCGAGCCTGTACTATCGGTGGGTTGGGCAAAACCTTGCAGGAACTTCGCCAGCCCTCCTGTGCCTTCGGAGCAGCCCAGCAACCCCTCATACCGCAAGCGGACACCCGGTGTCCCCACCGGAGGCATTGCGGCAATTTTCCCCTAATACCACATTACATTTAAGCAATTTCTGCATTTCTTTCAAGGACAGTATCTGATTGCTTTCCTACCCATTTACAATATTAGCAATGGTTAGCAGGAAGTAATACAGCCTAATTAGAAGAATTTTGATTGAGAATGTGGCCCAGACATTGACAAAGTTTGTGCAAACAATCTACAGCAGTCATTTACTAATAACATATTTTCTCAGGTATAATTTGTCTAAAAGAAACAGCATCATTACTTCAGCTGTAAATTCATATTTTAAAGCACATTTTATGACTGAATATCATATCATAAAATACACCCATAATAAAAAATATTACTTTTATGACCCAGTTCTATTATGAAATAACCAGATTTTTTAAATACATCTATCTTTTTCTATTATGTTAAATAGAGCACAACAATACCTACAGAAATGGAGGGCTGAAATAGGTTCTCAAAGAAGTGAAGTATGCATAGTTATCATCTGGCCTGGTAATAAAAAATACAACCAGTATATTCCACAGGGTGAGTGGTAAGTGTGGGACAATTTCCACCTTCTTTGACCTACAACCACTAAATGACTTACAGATGCCAGAGAATTGGGACAATGCACTCAGGCTGAAGGGTTGTTTTCTAAGGCTACATAAACTGTTGGAACTTTGCAAAGCAAAGGTGTGTTGCCCCATGGTTGTATTCACAGTGCTGTGCAGGACAGCATAGACTGAAAAAACAGTAAATACACAGCTGCCCACTGGTGCAGACTCTGAGGATGAAGGGTTGAAGTCTTCAGAAAACCCAGTCTTCAATGGGTCTAGACTTCCACTGCTGCTATAGGTCTGTGTACTCAAGCGTAGCCAAGGATTTGCCATTTTCTCAGAGCACTGTCATAATTACACCAAAATTGCCACTGTGTACATAACCTTTTCCTTCAAGCTTGTGCAGCAGTTTATGTTAGAGCTTTGTAACCATCCCTAACATTCAGGAAGAGGAGTAATTCTATTAAAAAGCCATGCTTAATTTTGTCATTATATAAACCCAATGTAATGCATTTTTAAGTGTATTTTAATGAATAAAACATGCCTTCTGTTTAAATGAGGAATACTCTGTAGCAAAGCTTTCTGGAAAGCAGTAGTTAGAAAATTTAACAATATTTCTTGTCACCCTCATTTAACTATTGATATATTCAAAAGGTAACACCTTGTAAATATGTTATTCCAGGATGAGACTGTCATGAAAGTATTGGGCATTTTCAGTTCTTTTGACAAACTGAATAAACACTTGATATATTTTATTCTTTAAATCAATCAATCAGAAAGACTGCTTAAAGTGGTAATCAATATATTGCAGATTTTGAAAATTAATCTTTCAGAGGAGCATGTCTTTCCAGCAATCAATCAGAAAGCTAAACCAGGATGAGAAAGCATTTCTCCCATGCCCCAGTGTCATAGCCTACCAGTCATTAGTTTAGTACATCATTAAAAAAACCAAACAACAAACTTTGTGGTGCTCAGATGTACTTTTTTCCCTAGTAAAAAATTAACATACTAATGAAAAATATTATTTAAAGGGGGCATCTTGGGGTGAAACATGCATAACTCTTTTTCTGAAGAAAGAGAACCTATTTTTAGGCACTTTGCAGCACCTTTAGCCTTAGATCACCTTAATATATGTTTATTGTGACAAAAAAAACCCGGCCAGGCTTAGAGATAAAGGAAATTAGCAAACAGAGATTGAGTGTTTCACCCAAGTTACATGCAAAACAGATTAATCATATTGCAGTAACCTGAAGTTATTTAAAATTTTTATGGTGTCATCTAATCTGGTTCAGGACAATTTCAGGTGTCAGCAACAAGCTCTATATACTTTTCAGGCATTTGTGTCATTTATTTTGCCAAAGTTTTAGGTTCATACTGTATGAAAAATATCTTTTGCTTTATTAGAACTGAAATAATCTCAATGATTATTTTTAAAATCTGATATAGTACGAGATAAATTTCTCATCAAAGATATCAAAAATCCATCATTGGGAAGCAAGAGTTGCTTACTAGCCCATTAAGTGCAGGAGATAATTCCTAACAAAAGAGTTTTATTTATGTATCCCTAAATTTAGCTAAGACTGTGGCTATCTCTCCATATGCTAAAAAGATGCAGTAAGTGACTATAAATTTTACAACAGTCTGATTCCCTAGCAAGATTTTAGGAATGACATGGAATAAAACATGTTAAATATCTTTTAGATATGCTGGTCTAAAACTACAAAGCTGTAGGTTTTTTTCTCATTAAAAGTGCTGTATTTGTACTATTTTGACATTGCAGGGTTGAAGTGGGTTTGTGCAGCCAGGTTTTGGTAGCAGAGGGGGCTACAGGGGTGGCTTCTTTGAGAAGTTGCCAAAAGCTTCCCCCATGTCCAGCAAAGCCAATGCCAGATGCCTCCAAGACAGATGTGCCCCTAGCCAAGGCTGGGCAAATAAGAAATAGTGGCAATGCTTCTGTGATAACAAGTTGAAAGAGAAGGAGGGAAAGAAAAATGTTATTGCACTTACGTAATTGCAGCCAGAGAGGAGCAGGGTCAGAACGTGAGAGGAACAGCTCTGCAGACACCAAGGACAGTGCAGAAGGAGGGGCAGGAGGTGCTCCAAGTGCTGGAGCCAAGATTCCCCTACAGCCCACAGTGAGGCAGCTGTGCCCCTGCAGCCCATGGAGATCCACAGGGGATGCAGAGATCCACCTACAGCCCGTGGAGGAGACCCACACTGGAGCAGGAGGATGTCTGAGAGGAGCCTGTGACCCCATGGGAGGCCTGTAGAGAGAGGAGCACACGCTGGAGCAGCCTGTCCTTGAAGACCTGCACCTTGCAGAAGAGTGACCCACACTGCAGCAGTTTGTGAAGATGGACTCACATTGGAGAAGTTCATGGAGAACTGTCTTCTGTAGGAAGGATCCCATGCTGGAGCAGGGAAGGACTTCTTTCCCTGAGCAGTGACAGAAATTACCTGTGATGAACTGACCATAACCCCATTCCCATCTCCCTGCACTGCTGGGGGAAGAGGTAGAGCTGGGAAGGAGGGAGGTAGGGAGGAAGGTCTTTTTAAGGTCTTATTTTACTTTTCATTATCCTGCTCTAATTTTGTTAGTAATATATTCAATTAATATCCCTAATTCTATAGCCTGTTTTGCCTGTGACAGTATTTGGTGAGTGATCTCTCCCAGTCCTTATCTCAGCTCATGAACCATTCACTATATTTTCTCTCCCCTGTGGAGGGGAATGACAGAGAAGCTTTGGTGGGTGTCTGGAATCCAGCCAGAGTCAACCCACTACAAGGGGGTTTTTTTGCCTTCAAAGGCAGGGTTCAATTTTAATTATAAATTAGCTCAAAAAGTTGTTTCTTTCATTAACATGACTTTTTCACAATTATATTTTAGCTTGCTACTTTTTTTGTGCAATTTACCTACTTCAGGCCCTCAGTTAAGGAAAATTTCATTAATGTTTGAATGAAATCAACTGATATCCTCAATTCATTACACTTGTCAAGTAAAATTTCAGAAGGTTTAATGGTTCAGAAAGAACAGCTTTCTGATACTATTGCAAAATCAGCTCCAAAATTTAGAAAAGAAACTTTTTATAATGGTGGGTCTAACTTAACTTTACCAAGTCAGTTATGAACAATGTCTGCCTCTGAGATAAGAAATTTACTATAATGCACATATATAATTAATAATTTATGGTATCTATAATGGAAAGTCCCCAGGTCAGTTCCCTCAGTACTTTCTTCTAACCGCACTCTTAACAACAGCTAAATACGGGGTCAGAGAATTTCAGCTATAGGACAATAATATCAGAATCTGCTCCTGTCTGATCCTTATCATGCCTGGATTCTTGTTAGTGAAGCAAGAATTTCTTTCAACTTCTAGTTTGAAACAGAAATAGTCTATTGACGTTAACTTGATTAAAACATTACAGATGAAATAGTATCTTTCACTAAGATATTAGAATAAGGTATAACACTATTTATAAATAAATCACCAAAAGTATATCATGTCATGTATGTATATCACTGAGGCAATAGTCTTTCTACCCTATTAAGAATTCTACTCTACTGAGCCATATACTCAATAATTAATTATTTAGCTCTGCTCTGACTTGAAAGAATCCATCCACTCTGATGTTGCTTTCACACCCATCTTTTTCTATCATTCTACCTTTCCAATATTTCTATAATAAGAATTATTTTTCACCAGAAGTAGACTTTTGCACAAATATGATCTATTTTTGCATTTGAAGCCAGCGCAATCATATACAACAAGTAATCATCAGAGCTCAGTTCTGAATTCTTTCTAGTAGTCATGTGTCTCCAGAGACACCAAAATACTTGTCAACTATGCTACTAAATTGGGTCACGTAATGTTAAAAACATCAAAGCTTGTCTTGTATCCCCCAAAAATAATTCCTAAGAAACTCATTTTATGATTCTGTATAATTATAGCTTTAAAACATACACAGAAATCTGTCATCTCTTCCTCTGGGATGCCTTCAGGCCTTTGCAATGATCTCCCAATCTTGAAGCTGCTCCAATTTATATGAAGATGAAAAGATTCAAGAGATTTCCTATAAAATTAATATGAACACCCTTTTTTTCTCTTTCACTGTTTCAGAGCAACTTATGAATTCAGAATTTAGAAGGATTATTGTTAACATAGTAAAGTAATCTGACTCACAGGAATGATCAAGATACACCTTTCAGCATTTCTTCCACAGATATAATTCAATTTTCTCTGACTTGCATGGATTTTCATAACTTCTCATTTTATTAGTTTCTTTCAATATTGTATGACTGATCTGAAATTACAAAATAGCCACTTCAAGCACAGTTGCATTACTGTCTCCCAAAATGAAACTTTTTCTGCTTCTATCTTCAATTTTTGGCCCCCAAATTAAACCAAGCATCCCGTCCCCTCCCTGCCCCCGCAATGTCATAGAAGCAGAGAACGGCTTGGGTTGGAAGAGACCTTAAAGATCATTTAATTCCAATCCCCCTGCCGTGGGCAGGGACACTTTTCACTAGACCAGGTTGCTCAAAGCCCCATCCAGCCTGGCCTTGAACATTTCCAGCAAGGGGATATCCACAACTTCCCTGGGCAACCTGTTCCAGTGCCTCACCACTCTTACAACAAAGAATTTCTTCCCAATACCTAAACCAAACCTAGTCTCCTTCAGTTTAAAGCCATTTCCCTTTGTCCTGTCTATACATGTCCATGTAAAAAGGATGTCCCTGTCTTTCTTGCAGGCTCCCTTCATGTAGTGAAAGACCACAGTTAGGTCATCCTGAAGTGTTCTCTTCTTCAGGCTGAACAAACCCAGTTCTCTTAGTAGTTATAGTAGAGGTGCTCAATCCCTCTAATAACCTTGGTGTCCCTCCTCTGGACTCATCCAACAGGTCAATGTCCTCCCTGTGCTGGGGACCCCAGAGTGCTCCTCGTGGGGTCACACAAGAGTGAAGTGGAGGTGCAGAATCCCCCTCCTCAACCTGCTGCCTCCATTATTTTTGATGCAGCCCAGGATGCAAACATAACTTTCTAGGAGCACTTGGTGACCTCCAGCTTCTCCTCGTTGTTGCCCATGCTGCGTGCATTCGTGTGAAGGCACCTCAGCTGGGCTTTCAGCTGTGTTATCTTCTTACAGGAACATCCCTTAACTCCTTTGAGATATTTCCCTGTTGGCTTCTGTTACCCCAGGAGTTGCTGGCTTATCTCTCTAAGACTACAAATGCGCTCCGGTGTGGCCAGCACATTTCAGGCAGGGTCAGTGGCAGAGGTCACTAGCACCTGTCCCTCTAACCCTTCCACATAATCCCACAATTTGCCAGCCACAAGCTCCCTTGGGGTGGCTTTTGTCCACGTGGGGGTGGGCGTGGTCCCTGCTGGCTCCACCCATGTGAGTCAAGCTGCTTTTGAGTCACAGCTCCACCATTTCCTGGTTGGGAGGTGAGCTTAGGGTGGGTCTGTCTGCTCTGGTTCTGAGGTCTTGCTGGGTAGGAAAGCCGACCTCACTCTCATGATGTGATCCTCAGCTCCAGAGCACTTCATCTTTGAAATGTATACTTTATTACATATACATGTATATATGATGTATTTCTTCAAAAGATGGGAGGGCATTTAGGGCATTTAAAAAATTATTTTTTTCAGGAAAGTGTAGCAATACAGAAATTAAGGGACATGCCTGGGTTACAGTATTAGTTCTATAAATACTTTTGGATGGATTTTCACACTCTCTCAGGAAATAAATTCACAAATGGCCTGATCTAATTCTCATTCAGATCAATAGCAGCCTTTAGTAGGCTTTGAGACTAGTCTATTTAATCTTTCTATATCTCAGTTATATGGCTGTAAATGGAGGATATCTCCTTTAATCACATAAGTGAAGTGAGAATGAATGTTTAATAATTTATAAAGAGTCAAACAGTGCTCAGAGGTGGGCCATAAAAGCAAGCAGACAGCTCCTTTCTGTATCTATTACTGAAAATACTGCACGAGGTCCAGCTCATCTAAGTTTTGTGCCCTGGCTGGGGAAAAAGGAACATTGCTTGGATGACCCTGAAAACTCCTCTATCACTTTGATGGGGCAGGAAACTCAGGTGCATTACAGGCACTGCTTCAAAATGACGACTAAGGGGAAGTTATTTGGTGACATGGATCTCACATTTTGTGTCTACCCATCCTTTCTATTTATCTTTAGATACTAGAGACTTGAGTCATGCTCCCAAATACACCTTCTGTTCATCTAGTGCTGTTGATCTGTTGCCACACATAGTCACTGGATGGGAAGCAGAAAAGCCTATAGTGATAAGCACTGCCAGCAACTATCTAATCTCTCTCTGCAAATACTGGGTGGTTTAATTCATTATTCTTGTTCAGTGTGGTTCCTGGCTTTTGATATCCTTTAATATGGCTGAGTATTACCTGGATGAGTATTAGCAGGCACAGACAAAAACCAGTCCAGGCAGTGTGCCAGCAATGAAATGGTATTCCGGACCAAAGGACAGTGTTCAAGGGTGGGCCTTGCTCCTATGCAAATCTACCAGGACAGCTGTGCTCAAACTGACCTCAAAGCAACAGAATGACCAATTTCTGGTCTAAAACTGTGTGTTAAAACTGCTAAGCCATGGTAAGAAATTGATGTACAGTTCACAATTCTCACAAAACTGTTTCAGGGCTCTTCATATAGTTGTGTTACAGAACAGATTCAGTACATCTCAGTGCTGACTTAAACTTTTTATTAAAGCTGCTAACACCACTCTTGATCTTATACAGGGTTCTACAGTGGACTTTTTATTGAATCATGTGGGGAAAAAAGCATACTTTCTCATCTACTGGGAAAAAAGTAGATAAAGATAGCACAATCAAAAATTCAATGTTTAGCTAAGCAATCTACCAACACAGTTAAAATAAAACTGCTGTTCAAAAATAAAATTTTAATTATATTCAGATTTGCAGCTAACAGAGTAGTTCAATGTAGAACATCTCATTATAAAATAATACGGTAAATTGTTAATATCTTTGCACTTTGATAGGAGATGCAATTCCATACTAAATTAGACTGCTTTCATGAAATCCAGGTATCCCACAATACTTAGGGTCTGTTTAATATTTAAAACAGCTATGTATCTGTTGCTCTGTATCTTCATACATTTTTGTCTTGCTTGTTTCATTATTAGTTTTACTGCTTCTTTTTCAAGTACACCATGAATCTAGTAGACAGACTGAGAAATCTTCAAATACCACAATGCATCACTGAAAATACTAGAACCTGATGAAGAATATTTTATAAGGTTTTCTTTTAATTCAAATAAAACAAGGATAAGTTGATAACAGTGTACTTAAAAATGAGTAATTCAGATGGCTGAACATAGGTACAAAGTTTGCAAAAATTATTTAATCATCATATGATTCAATTACTGAGTTTATCATAATTAATAGATGTTACTTTCACAAAAAACTTGCACTTATAGGAGGAAAATAAAACTAAAAACTGCTCAGACTACAAGGTCAAGCTTTGACAAAAAGATATTTATCTTGGTGGCTTTTGGTTAAAAATAAAATATTTCAACATTAGTCTTATTAAACATAAATTGGCAAATTACTGGTTTACAATCAAATTTTCTATCTAGAAGAGGTTTTCTTTTTATGTTTATGTGGACTTGAAAATGTACCATTTCAGAAATAATAAAGTGCTTTATTAGGTACATTTTTACACCTTGAACTGCCAGAGTAAAAAATTAATATTAGAAATGTTAATTACTTGCTTTACTGCTCCAATACTCCAGTATATATGTTTATTGATATATTTCATTGATATATTGCCTTATTTCCTGGGTTCTAGAGCAGCTGGAGCCTATACTGGTATCTGAAAATTAGGACTCTTCCCACCATCAATAAGGAAGGGTCATTTCATTTAAAAATAATCGTAGTTTAATTATTATTATGTGGTTGCCTTTAAATAGGCAGCAAAGGTATCATTAGGGCTTTTTAGGGAATAAGTCCAATCCTTATAATTGTGAAGTTAATTTATCTGTGAAATGAAGATATCTTCATGACAGAAAATGTTCTCTAGTAGTCTATGGGCAATAAGCTCAAACAGTATAAGTTTGCACAAATCTGTTGAGTTGTGGATTTACACCATCAAAGATCCTAGCTCCATGTAAAACCTGTTGTTCTTCACAGTAACATTTATATAGACTAGTGAATTACAAGAATAAAGTTATCACTGAAATTTCCATCCCTTTGTTGCAATCTTAGTTTTTATTATAAATAAGTCTTTCTCAGACAGATAGAAAAAGGCAAAGAATCCAATAACATATCCTAAGCCAAACCCAAACTCATATAAACCTTTTCTGAATCCTTAGGGATTACAGAACTCTTTTATGTAGAGCTGAAGGAAAGGGATGTCATCCAGATGGACTTTGACACACTTGAGAGGTGGGCAAATGCAAACCTCATGAAATTCAACAAAGCAAAGGCAAGGTTCTATGCCTGGGTTGTGACAATCCCAGACACACCTACAGGCTGGGCAGAGAAGTGATTGAGAGCAGCCCCGTGGAGAAAGACTTGGTGGTGCTGGTTGATGGAAAACTTGAGATGAGCCAGCAGTGTGTGCTTGCAGCTCAGAAGGAAAGTTGTATCCTAGGCTGCATCTAAAGGAGTGCGGCCAGCAGGGTAAAGGACGTGATTGTCCCACTCTACTCTGCTC
>VYZT01006110.1:31913-48036 GCA_013400735.1 Pomatostomus ruficeps | reverse complement strand
TTGTGTGAATCCGTCTTCCTCACACACCATTTTGCTTTCAAATATCTTCCATGAAAGTAAAAGCCCACAGCATTTCCATTCAGGAAAAAGAGAAAGCATAGCCTAAATATCTATAGCCCACCAATTACACATGCATCACATACAAAATAAAAAAAATAAAAAAAAAATCCTGTTCTGAATGAGAAAAAGACTGAATGCATGGAGGTAAGGATGAGATAACATAAAATGAAACTTGCAGTAACAAATCATGTCACAGTAAGCTTTTTTTTCAGAAAACAACCTTAGGACTGATATTTCTTAGAGACAGTAGTAGGGAAGGATAAACCAGAGCAGAGACGATTTGTATGAACAAACAGAAACCTACATGGCCGTGAGTAAGATCAGAGAGAATAATGGGTGTGTTTCTGACTGCAAGAGCAAGAGGATACTAGGATATATTTTCTTTCCAACAGGTGCATCCTTCAGCGTTTCATTATGGATTGTGCTTGCGTAAGGATTAAGTTTATATGAGGCAGCCTGCAAAGACTGTTACCAGCTGGAGTCAGTGATCCTAGAGTTCACTCTAAGTCCTGTGCTATCATATACTTTGCCCTTCCTTTGTTGATCCTCTAACACCTTCTGTCCTTCTGCATCCTGTGGCTTGGATATTGTGTTATCTCATCCCAAAATGTCATTTTTAGGCAGGTTTTTCACTCTGATTCTCTAGAGAAAATGACAGAGAAAGGGGAATTTTTCACTCCCCCATCCCATTCTCTTCTGTATACCGTGTATCTCCTGTTCATTTCTCTTGGCCAGACCAATCAGGCTTGATGGGATGATGGGAAAACGAGTCAGCCTAGATCTGGTCTGGTTCATCAGTTAAGGAATTCAAAAATTCTCTCTGCCTGGTGGAACATGATATATTCAACCATCCTCCCCAGGACTTCTTGTGTTACGACAGTATGGGAAACCTGCCTCAAACTAGAAAGACCAAGAAGCTTAGTGTTGCCAAACACTCAGGAGCTGTGTAAACATTTCCTTCAGTCTTTCAGAGGCACTCTCCCTTCACAGACTTTTTCATTACCATTTTACTCAGAGTGTAATAGTTTTTGTTTCTTTCTCCATGTGACAATGCAGATGTAGAGTCAATAGATTGAACAGCAAATATATCATTGATGGCTTCCTGTGTAGCTTGAAGTTTTTTGAAATACTTGATCTTGGTATTCTGCTGGTTTTTACTCAAAAGCTGGAAACATCTACACTATCTAAAACACCTTCACAATGAAAGATGAAAGATCATGTCCTTTCAGATCCTCACATGTGTTTCTGCAGTGATATTAATTCAGAAAAATACATTTAATTTGCACTTTCAAAAAGTACAGAGACATTTGAATTCTTCATGAACATAACTCCATACCTGCATTTCTACATTCCATGATACTTTTTTGGCTGCTTTGACTTCACACAGGGTCCTCTGGGTAAAGTGTAACCTAGTAAGGGTTAAAAGCACCATTGATGCTATTCCCATCAGATGAAAGGTGAACTTGCTGCCCCTTCTCCCCATGGAAGGACAGGCAGCCTGTGACATCCTGATGGGTTTATTCTGTTTCATGCTGAAACTCAAATACAGAACTTTGGCCCTTTCTTCCCTGCTCTATTCTTCTCCTTCAACTTCCCATCCTCAGTGCCAGTAAATTTTAAGCATGATGAAGAAAGGAAACATGCTGGTACATAAGGGTATAGATAGATGGATAGATAGATAGATAGATAAGCTGTTTACCTACAGTAGCTGTGAAACGCCAGCCAGGAGCCTGCAGATGACATTGGGTTACCCTGTAGTTCCCTGTAGTTGTAGCCCTAGCTACAATGTGCTAGCTGTTTTCTTAATCCTGAGAAAGGGGTGTTTTCTACTTTGAGAGCTCACAGCCCTACAGACAAAGGATAAGGAGGAGGCAGCAACTCCCCAAAGTTTATAAATTTATTTCTCCTCCTTTGTCTGAGGGAATGGTGATGGCTTTGAAGCCAGCTCTGGGCTCAGTCATAGCTCTGGCCTGCTGTGCTCCCCTTCCTCTGCCCTTTTTTCTCCTCGTTGCTCTGTTTAGCTCACAAGAGTTTGTGGCTCTGCGGATGCACAGCCAAGTGGGACACTGGTCGCTTTCCTCTGGGCATTTTTGCAGGATGAACAATAATTTGTGCAGAATGAAACTCCCTCACAGCGGCCTATCCAAAAGGGGCAGGGAGCTGCAGGAAGGGTTTGCACGTGAGACAGGGTGTGTTGGGCAGCAGGAAGTGCTCCTGTGAAGTGCAGGAAGAGTGTGGTGGTGGCTGTGTGAGGGTGTGGAGGTGCTGCCAGGATGTGCAGCACACGGAGCAGGGCTCTGGGTATGGAGGGCTGAAGAAGGAAGGGTGTACACAGAGCTGTGAGTCCAGGACAGACGTGTCCTGCAAGGCCACCCCTTGCTGCCTTGATGGATGGCAATCCCTGTCAGCCCATGCATGGGGATTATTCTTTGCAGGACTCGAAGTGTTCAATTCATTATAGCAAAGCCTATTTTTTTTTCCTTTTTCCACTCCAGTGGAGCATAAATGACCCGAATAAATCCTACTCCTTTGGCACATGTAATGCATGGAATGTGTTGCCGGTGCTGTAACAAGATTTATCTCTTGGTGCATGTTGTGAACACACATTTCTTTCCAGTCAGTAGAATTGTTATAGCTATAGAGCTTGATTATTGAAAGGGGAGCTGGTTGGTGGAAAGATATATAAAAGTGATATACACAGTACACGTCAGCCACACCAACTGGAAAAATCCATTTATTTCCACTGACTGAATAACTCACTTTTGATTCCAGTTTATACAGGTAGGAACATGATTACTCAGTGCCTGTCTCCAATAACTCAGCTAGTGTTGAGCTTTGTTTAGTCTTTGTAGCCAGAGCCAGCTCCTCTCTATAGCTCCATACCAGCAATTCCACAGGTGTTCAGAGGTAAGAACTGGTACAGGCCTGCCCTGCTCCAGCTTTGACGTACATCTCAGGGCACGTGGCAGGATCTTGTGTCCACCAAGGGCAATGAATATATATGTAAAGGTAGAAGGAGATGGGCAGGGACACAAATTGATTTGTCTTGTACCTGCAACCACAAAAACCCATTAGATGTTTGGTGGAATGGTGGTTATGCTACAGGAAGCAAGAAATTCCCTTTAAGGTGTTGGAAATCCCTGTCAGTTTTACAGAGGTCCATCATGAGGTCTCATGCTTGAACAGGGGCTGTGAATAAACAGATCTGTGAATCACTAAGAAACAAAAAACCTCCCTCACAGTGCTTCAGTGACCCCAGCCTTCTTGGAGGAACACTTCTGCTATTTTCATGTGGATTTCAGGGAATGTGGCTCAAGCACTGTTGCTGCCCCAAGCAGAGATGGGCCACCCAAATGGCTGTAGGACACCAGGCTGGATTCGTACCTTGAACAAGGGTAGTAACTGAGGTCTTGTGAACTCACTCACTGCTGCTGTGCTTCTATCCAGACTGTCTGTGACATGTCTGAAGTCATTTCCACTTCTTTTCATCCTTTTCCCACTCTACCTTTCCTCTGTGGGTAAAAAGTGATCTTCAGCTGACTTTCTTAGTCAAGGCAGAGATGCCTCCCTAATGCTGATAGCTCCAATCACAATGATTTCCAGATAGCCTGTCCCCAGCTGAGACCAGAGAAGCGATCAGGGTAAAGCATAAATATTTTACCAATGAAAAAGCTGGCACACAGCAGGTGAACATCCTCATATGGATTTTCAGCCCAGCAATCACCAAGCCAGGTGTCTCATTACTGCGTAAAATGAAATAGTATCCCAAGAAGCGGGGGAAGATAAACATATGTCATTCAAAAAATCCCCTGATTATGGGAAGTGTCCACTAACAGGGCTCCCAATTAGTCTGTGCAGCTTCATATTTTGCCCATCTGTTATTACTAATCTGGCCTCAAGTGTGCAGTTTAGTGCTGCAAACCTTTGGTTGGGACTGTTTTATTAAACTCTGTGGCCTGCAGCATCTGCCTCCAGCTAGGAGAACTGTTTTGGAAACCTTCCAAATCACAACACCAGTAGTTATATTTTCTGTGTTCCAAACACACTTGTGGCCTGGTTGATTCTCAGCTTCAGGGAAATACATCCGTATATGTGTGTGATGTCTTGGAAAGAGGGAGTCTGCTCTGCAGTTTTTATGCACTGGACTCTCCACCTGGCTGGGTCCCCCTGCTTGGCTGTGCTCTCCATGACAGTGAGGATCTGGAAGACCAGAGTCATAGCTCCTCATACCACACATGGTCTGCTCCAAGCACTACCACTCACCCTCCCGTGCATGCTTTGGCTGCAGACAGATTTCCTGAGGGCACCTCTTATCGCTTCCTCTTCTTCAGTGACCTCCCTGTTGTAAACATGCCCAGAGGGGTCTCTGTTCCCAAGCTAATGGCTAATCCTGGTCTGTCTGTGAATATTCACTTGAGAGTCTTCTCTCACTTCTTCCCCTTCCACTTCTGCCAAGTGAATGCAAATAATTTCTCAGCTCCCCCTTTTCCTTTATTATCCAAGTCTGTAGGCTGGACATGAAGATAAACAGTGATCTTCCCAGGAGTGTGGAAAGATGACTGGAGGCTATGCCAAGGATCAGAAAACCAAAATGACAATGAAGAATGAGAGAAGAAAGACGCGCACCAAGATGCTAAGGCAGCACAAGGAAGAGGGTCCCCAATATGCTCAAGAGCACTATGTCATGGAACCCTGACCTTTCTATGCCTGCCAAGCAGTACTGGAGGAGCTGGTCATCAGCTGCGTCTTTGTGTCTCCAAGAGCCACACGAACTGCAGCACCCTGCTGCTGAACCCTTGTCTGGCCAGACTTTGTATGTGAATTTACAATTCTGCTTAGTAGTATAAGGCCAGAAGGTGATGAGGATCTGCATGTACAAACAAAGTGCAAGGTACAATAGTGTTGCATGCAGATAAGGAGCATAATGAAGTTGTGAAAGAATATTGATTGTAATGAATACAGCATAGGTATGCCCAATATGTTTGTTTTCTGTTGTCATTAATCTCTGGGGAGCTTTTGGGAAGTTAATGCAGTGAATGCTTGAGACTGGTTAAAGGAACTTTTCCATTATTTTGAGGACATATTTGGAGAATGCTTGAGGGTGATTGCTAGAAGATATAAAGTTGAGAGACAGAGGCTGTTAGCTGGAGCTGTCAGATGCAGAAACTAACTTCATGATATGAAGGGCATTTTCTTTGGTTTTCTTTCTTACTGAGCTTGTGTCCTACAGTAATAGTAATTCTTTGCTGTCAAAATATCTAAGACAGACACTCCCATAGGCTTGTTATTTTGGCCAGCTTGGAAGAAAACACTGTATTGCTTTGGCTAAACAGGAATTCCTTGCTTGATCATGGAAAACTCTTCTAGCAGGTCTCAGTTGCTTTGAGATACAATGGGGATATCAGTTTTGACATGCTCATTGCAGTTAGGTGTATTGCAGAGATGCAACTGAAATCAGTGTTCACTGCTGAAGCCTTCCTTAGTCAGAATAAGTCTTTGGGAGATGGAAAGCATTTGCCTAAGTGAAAAGTCTGATGCAGAGTCAGATTTGTACAAGCTCTCAGTAAGCTTTGAAGCATTTGCATGTCTCCTCCCCCCCCTTCAGTAATTTAATTTTTTATGATCTGCTTGGTAAAACACCCTGTCACATGAAAGATTTAAAATGAAATGTATCTTTCCTATCAGTGAGCATATTAGGAGGTGTTTTCACATCTCTTTTTTAGGCATTGGGAAAAAGTTGGACACAAATGCTGAAACCTCCTTGGTGGTTTATAGGATAGATGTTCCATTGATGATTTGCTTCAGAAAGTAGCCCAGAGTAACAATTTGTCCTTCCTGGCCTATAGCTTTGCATCAGAAAGGGCCATCAGCCTTTGTCTGTACCACTTGTCAGCCCTAACTCAGTGCCAGGGCCTAGCAGCAGCGACTGCGACAGCTGGCAGGAAGGGGGCTTGTGTCAGTGAACTGTCTTTATATGGATCCTGTTGATGATAGACAGCAGGAATGGAATAGCCCCTAAATGGAGGTTTGTGAGAAGTACTCTACAATATCTGCATCTTTTCAGCCTGGACACAGATATTAAGGACATAATGTTCCATGCTGAAATACTTCCTAGCACTCACAATAATCGGGGCAATAGGAAATATTTCTGCACAGAGCAAAGAGGATTATGCTTTATGGCACATATACACATAACACATGTTCATATGCTTTCATTAGCTGTCACCCATGCTTAAGGCCAAATGAGGCATGCCATTTTGCTAATGGACACCTGTCTTGGGAGAGAATTGTTCATTCACTGCTCACGGATGTGAACAAACATCTTAGACCAGCATCTAGGAATTTAAGGAACAAGTTGTGATAGTGCACCCAGACAGATGTCAACTTGGATTATTCAGCCGTACTTGTCTCAGAGACTACTACAGTCCTGCTGTATTATACACACCAGAGAATCTCAGTCAGATAACTTTGTGATCAGTATCTGCTGGAGAATTGATAAAATGTACATTATCTCTTCTTTCAGTTCAGAGTTATTAAATTATTTTTGGTGTCCTGAACTCCTGATTGTGTGTTAAAAAAGATTTCATTTTCTTCAATCAATACTTTTCATGATATTTTATGATAATAACTCATTTATTGGATAATAAATGTTCAAGTTCTCTGTCAGTGTTGTCCTGGAGGGAAGAAAGTAAGAAAGATGACTCTAACAAGCATGCCAGACATTTAACTACAAAGGTAACCTGTCTGCAAGTTGATCATGTTGTCATAATAAAAGTTCACCATTCCTGGTATGTTTATGGGAATAGCTGTTTGGCAGGATATATTAGGACTCCTGAGACTGAGAGAAAGATCTCAGATGTTCCACGGTATGATTGTCATGCTCTACAATTAGAAATAAAAAGGCAGAGCAAAGGTGCTTTTAAGGCAAGGAACAAAGTATACACTTAAAAACCCCAGTATTCCCATACATTCTTGGAACATACATGAATATTGCTAAATTCAGGATAAGGTGAAATAAACTGAATTTATTATGGATTTTAGGTTTCTGACTGATACCTACATACTAATGAGATGGATTCATTAAATGTGCATAGCTAGATAATTTACCTGGATTTATTTGAAGGATGAACTTATTCAAAGCAGAAAGAATATTTTATTCAGAAAGGTTTGATGGTAAAATATTTTCTCCCAGCCAAATAAGATATGACTGAGAATTTTCTTTTAATTAATACAAGTAAAACTAGTGAACAGGGAAATTAAATTCTCCCAGAAGTAATTTTGCAGATTTGTTTAGCTTAAGGTTAAAGCTTCATTTGAGGAAAAGGGAGGAGTAGAGGATCTATTACTGTCCATGCTCTACTAGGATTCTAGTGGAATTACTGTTTTATAATAGACGATCTATGTCTAGTTAGCCCTGAGCTGGGACTTGAGTCAGAATATTTCATGTGAGAACTGATCTGAGCAGCAAGACAGAAACCAGAAAGTCTTCATCCCCATGACTGAAACACTCATACATGAATCATCAGCAATCCTGTTACCTTTCATATTCAGAAAGTTATTCCAGAATTTCAAAATGAATTATTTCATTCAATGCAAAATTTGTGTTGCAACCATTGTCTCATTTTACACTGTTGGTTTGGACTGCTACTTGCTTCCCTCCAGGACCCTGTTCTCCTGATTGACCATGGCCTGCTGTATTAGCCAAAAACACTTTTGAGAGTGGAAGAAGTAGGTATGCAAAAAGTATGGGTGGTTTGGTAGCTGGATTGTTCAGAGATTGTTCCCCCTGGGAGTATGGTTAGACTGTATGATGTCCTGGTGCCTTGACTTGGAGTGGCCTTTGAAGACTCTTCCAAAAAGCCTCTGCTTTCCACATGACTTCGTGCTCTGTTTTTTCGCCCATATGTTACCTTATAGAGGTAACGGACATGGCAGGTCCCCACAGGGTGCGTCCTCTCATTGTTTCACAATCCAATATGAACTTCAAAAGCATTTAAAATGACAAACTGTCTGTGACTCACAGGGCCTCAGGGGGATGAAATGTGCCCTCAGTTATTGCTAAAGAGGGGCTTATAGTGGCTGGGAGTCCATGGGCCCTTCAGAACCCATGAAGGTGGCCTTATACTGGGAGTTTCTGGCATAGTCCCAAGCTTTGCTATTTTCCATAGGGGAAACCACCCTGACCATGTAAAACAGGTGTCAATATGCTTCTCACAGTGTCACAGGCATGTGAGACAGTGTTGTGGGTGCCATGTGTTGAGCACCTCTTAGATGCGCTGCAGGAGGGTGCAGTCAGTCACCTCTGCCTTTGATGCCACTGTGGACACAAATGTCTCTGCGTTTTCGGCTCAAATCACAGACCACCCTGGCAGCAAATCACAGGATAGCACATGAGGAGCCATCAGGATTTCTGTCTATCCTTATGCTATCACTTAAATGTGGCTCTGAACCTCTTCATAAGCCTAGACTATCTGCACTGCTCTCCTGTACCCCAGGGCAGGGTTAGGAGAGTTCCATGGCTTTTGCCTGGAGGAGCTCAAGCCTTAACACAGCTCAGTGCATAAGGACATCAGACCTGCACCAATCAAGCCACAGTGAAGCCTTCGTTAGCTGTCCCTAAATGATGATTCTTGTGGGTCCCTTCCAACTCAGCATATTTTGTGATTCTGTGATCCTGTAAACACCGTGTAGATGAGCTCAAAGCCTGACCTGGACAATGCAAAACTGAGCAAATGAACAGAGCATTTATGGTCTCAGCAGCAGTAAAGTCACAGTTCAGCCTAAGAATAATCTAGTGATGTTTGCCATGACATGGGGAAAAAATGCTGCCCAGGAGCCATCAGGGGCAAGAATTCATTTTGCACAGCCACAAATAGAGACTTCTCACTAGTGGATGGGTTTGCCTTGTGGGTTGTGCAGATTAGCTGAGCACACATGGAGTGTCCAAGAGAGAGATTCTGGGGTAAATATGCACTTCATAGCTGGCCTGTGTTCCTGGTGGTCACTCAGCTCAAGCTTTCAGTCATCAAATGTAGCAGGGATGAGTCAGAATACTGCTAAACCAAAATGAACTCCTAAGAAAAGCAGTGGAGCAGTAAGATGTGCCAATGGTGAGCTCTCAGACCCTCTAGGTACCACCACTTAGGGCATCTTGGCCAATGCATCCATCATCTTAGTCTGTAAATTACTCTATGACAATATTCAAGACCTGTATTTTTTTCCTGTAGTTATAGAATCACAGGTTAAAGGTAATTCAGACAACCTGTAGTCCTACGTCCTGCTTGCTGTTACACTGGGAATCCATGGATGATCTTTTCTGGTTTCATTTCTCCAACATTTGGAGTATATGTGTTTTGGGGTTTTGTTTTGTTTGGGTGGTTTTGTTTGGCTTTGGTTTGTTGTTTTGTTTTTGTTTTTGTTTTTGTTTTTGTTTTTGTTTTGTTTTGTTTTGTTTTGTTTTTTTGTGGAGTTTTTTGTTTGTTTTTTGTTTTGGGTTAGGTTTTGTTTGTTTTTTATATGTTTATGTTGTATTCAATTGCTTAATTACCTTAGAGGCAACCAGAATTCAGGTCTGATGTTGACATTGTTCTTTCAGAATTAGCCTATATTTAGGAAAAAAATAGGACAGTGAATGAATTACATCAGGCAAAAGAATATGTATACTGTCAAATCTCTCTGTTGCAATTTAAAAAACCTTGGGCAATCAAGTTTGCAGCCACTACTTTGTATAAAGGTACCATTTGTATTTTTTAAAGCCTTTGTGAGGAAAATGAACTTTTTTCTCCAGGGAGGAGACCAGTCAGAGGAAATGGATAGAATACAAGTTAAAATTAAAGGAAATGAATAGGGAACAAAGCTCAGTTACTTTTCTTCAAGGATCACATTCCTGAGGATATTGTTCCTAGAAATATAGTATTGTCCAAGTGAGGATATCTGCTGTGTGAGTGTTTCCTAGGGCAGGTACTCCAGTGTTCCTTTCTTCACAGCCTTTTCCTCCCTGGAAAAGCCTGGCAGCTCTGCCTCTAGCCCAGCTGCTGACTCCTATGAGCCACAGCCTTGGGCCTGTCTGTGTGGATCTGCCACATCCAGCCCTTGGTGCCATCCACCTCCTTTTTTTGGGAAATAGTCCGTCTTTGTGCCTATTGTCCAATGGTGTCCCAAGCCAAAGTTCACACCCTCCCAAGTCAAAGTCAGGCACCCCTTGTCGGGTCCCAAATTTTATTTGTTCGGGTGCTTCCCATATTGTCAGGTGCAGTCTTCTACTTGCCCAGTCCTCCAAGCATCTGCTTCATCACTATGTAAGCCCACTCAATGACCACATGTAAATCAGTGAGTTGCATTATTTAGCTGTGAGTGTTGATCCAGAAGGAGACTTCACCAGACTGAACCCATTACAATGTATGACTTGCGAAGAAATTCTAAAATGACAGTCTGTTACAAAAAAATGTTTTACCTTTTCTGATTCACCCTGTCTTATGAGATTGACTGATGCAGGTACATCAATTGAAGGTTAATTGCCAGTGAAACCTTATATTAACACTTTTTTTTTAAACCAAAATGTTGAGATTTAGAATCATTTGCTAATGAGGAAGAGAGACAGAACATGCATTTCATCATTTAATCTGTCATGTAATGCTTTAAATAAAAGGGTTTTTTCTTTAAAATTCCTTGCTATCAACCCTTAGGAAATTTGACTAAGACCTTCATCTGTCTTTCAAGGCAGATCATGTGATACACTTCTCCATTTATTTCCAAAAGGTGTGTATCTGATAATATTTCTTTTTACAGCATCATGGTGCCATCCACCAAGGACTGGATCTTTCTTACATACGGTAAGCAAAACTTTGGAGGCCTCAGCAGATGTAAAATAATGAGGCACTGCATACAAAAGAGCCTTTGAAGTGTAGTGTAGCATTGTTCTCTCTGCATTTTAAACAAAAGCATGTGACTACAGATGCTTAAGTTTGTAAAGTGAAGCATCCTTCTATGACAACAGATTGCAGGAAAAGTCAGTTAATATTTTCCTGCAAGCCCAGCAGTCTTACAGGTGACTTATGTTATTTGTTTGCATGAAGATCTTGCCAAGATAAAATACATGTGCTTTGAATTTTTTCTGCTGAAAAGATGTTTTCAATGTAAATTATTTGTATTAGTCTGTTCACATTCCCACGTGCATCCATCTTGTTTATTCAAAACTATAAACATAGAAATTTATAGACTTCAAAATCCAATTGATTTCATTTTGTTACCATTATTCAGTTATCACTGAAACCATGACTAGGGTCCCTGGTTCACTTGGAGAGAGCTTGAAGTTTCTACATATCTGGAGGTTTGAAATGGGCCTGATGGTTGCAATGTTTCCTGTGCTATGCAGCAAATCTTACTAACTCATCAGAACTCTCTTCTGACCTCTAAGCTATGCAAAAGTGATGACAATTCATTTATAGTTTGTTAAAATAACGGATTTAAGGCTGTTGGTTCTTACAATATTTGTTCTTCCCATGAATCTATCTTCCGTAGGAAATGGGCACACATAAAGAGCTTCAGAATTACAATAGATCTTACACAGGTCATGTTTAAATGGCAAGGGACAAGCAAATCATGTCTTACAGGTGGTCAGACCTTACCTTCAGAAGTACAGTACACAGATATGAGGTCTTTATGCAAGCTTTCTTCTGTATCATAAAATCTGCATACTCCTACCATCCAAGTATTTTGCTTTCCAATATTATTAACTGTTGTACATAAAAATACTATGGAAAAAATATAGATATGCTATTTTACTTTGACTGTATTGTTCCAAAGGAAATTAATTACATTAGCATGTTTTCCTGCATTTAGTCTCAATGGAAATCAGTCTCTGATAGTCATAGATTAAACCAGCATTGTCTCCCTGTTTCATGGCTTTCCTGGTTTTATTGAAGCACAATCACAATATGGTTATGCTGAAAAATGTTCATTTTTCCCGTTTGTACATACATTCTGTCAGTGCAAAATCAGATATTGTTCGTGCTCTTCAGTATTTCTAATAGCTACTTTGTCTGCAAATGTACTGTAAGTAAAAATTACTTTCTTTTTCTATTATCATAATTGTTCAATTCCTTTGGAAAAATACACTGATTGTCACCTAAAAGCTACCAGTTTTAATGCTGAGTGGCTGATAGCAATTTGTCAGGAAAGTGGATTTGATCAGTTATACCTTAGGAAAAGAAAGGAGGAATGAGAGAAAGAAATTAGTATTCACAGAGTACAGCTCTCCTGGGTGCTCAGTAGCTCTCTCACATTGCAGTCTGCAACGGGATCTTAGCAGAGACCTACTGAGAACCACACTAGGCAGCAAGGTGGGGACATAAGGCACACACACATGTGTAGGCTGCTCCCTGTCCCAGCTGAACTGATTCTCGGGAGATCAGGGAATGACACAGGCAAAGCCAATGCTCAGCACTTCGATGCTGTTTTAGCACATATTCTCACTCATTACAAGTGGTAGCAAGGGAAGGTCTTCAGAGATCTTCAAGGTGATGGTATCAGATTTGAAGTATCACGCAGGTGGGGTGATTTTTGAATGTAACTCCTTCCACACAGAGACTTTCCTTCTATGTATGTGTTTACAAGTAATACACAATTGTGGGAGGTGTGTAGTGGGGGTTTTTTTGGTTGGTTGGTTGCTTTGGTTTGTTTCCTTGGTTTAGTTTTTTTCTCAGGAACTGGTTTCAGACTGGGAGTCTTTCTGGGAATGAGCACAGATACATAGTTTGCCTGACTGGCCAAAGCAGCTGATGAGGTGCACGGTAGGTCTGCCATTTAGAGGGAACTGGAGAGGCTGAGGAAATGGGCTGACAGGAAACTTATGAAGCTCAACGATGGCTAACGACAAAGTCCTGACCCCAGGGAGGAACAACCCCAGGCACAAGACAGGCTGGGTATGACCAGCTGGGAAACAGCTCTGCAGAGAGAGACCTGAGGAACTACAAACAGAGCAGGAGGTGGAAATGTACCCTGGCAGGTTCCATGTACTGAGCTGTACCATCAGCAAGAGGAGGGGCAGGAGGCTGAGGAAGGTGATTGTTGTCCTCTGCTCAGTATTGGTGAAACACAGCTGGAGTTCCAGGTTCTGTGCTAGGCAGTACAGTACAGGGGAGACATGGGCATTCTGGAGTAGGTCCAGGGAGGGACCATGAAAATGATGAAGGGACTGTAGCATCTTACGTGTGAGCAGAGGCTGCAAGAGCTGAAACTTTGTAGCCTGGAGATGAGAAGACTCACGGGAATCTTATTCAGTGTCTAAATACCCAACCGGAGAATGCGTAGAAACCAGACTGTCTGTGGAGGGGTTCTATGAGAGNGTTCTATGAGAGACTGCGCGCAACAAATATGAGTTGCATTAAGGAGAAGAGAAATTCTTTACAGCAATAGTGGTAAATCAATGTCAGAGACAGCCCAAAGAGGCTGTGAATCCCTGTAGTTGGAGGTACTCAGAACTCAGCTGCCCAAGACCCCAGACAACGTGATATGCATAAGAGTTAGCCCTGGTTTGCACGGGAGGGTTGGATCAGATGACTTCCAGGCTTACTGGATTTTAAGATCCTACAAAGCCAGTTGTCAAATGTGTGGCTTCAACTATGGAGGAATTTATAAACTGAGTGTTTTGCTTCTCATGAAAATATTTTTCAAACCAATGAACTAAACTTGTTTATCATGTGAGGAGTTTGAGTGAGATAATTTGAATTAATCAATATGTTTATCAGTATATTCCTTAGAAAGGTGGCTTTGGTCTGAAAATTTGAGCAGTATAAAGCAGAAATGAATAGTCTTCAATAGTCATTCTTAGGTCCCCAGCACTGACAAGGATCCTTGATACTTACCTTGTATAGAGAGACAAGCCTCATCTGTAACCTTTGTCATGTTCTCTCCTGCTGATGTGTCCTAAGAAAGTATTTTTTTAGCACAGTTTATGTTAGTTTTGTTTTGTTAATACTTTCCTTCTTAGACTGTGGATCTGAGATGGTGCTGTTATTTTTTTTCTTCCAGCCTCACAAAATGGTGTCTGTTCAGTGGGGAGCAGCATTTCATGTGCTTGTGACAGTATTGAAAATAATCCATATGATCTCCTCCACAGTGTTCTGCCTTCTCATGGTCTGAAAAACCTTTATCACTTTCTGTTCAGGTGCAACAATTGTAAAAAACTATGTGTTCCTGTGCCACCCCTGGAATGTGCATTTGAAATAAGCTCTATCTTGCAGCTGTCACAACCTGAGACAACAGCTGGTCAGGCTGAAGGAGGGAGGCAGGTATGCACTAAACATTTTTACCCTCTTGCTGTAGAACTCCAGGCTATTATCACCTGCTTCCTAATTCACTAATCCATTCACTCAGTTTAAGCCTTTGATGTATTACAAACTATTGTACCTAAACACTGTGAGCAGTGATGATAAACACCAGCCTGAAAATAGCCATTAGCTCTGCTGTCTGTGGTCAGCATGCTCTCAAACTTCCACAGCCCGAAGGTTAAATATAGCACTCTGCAGTGCCAGCCTATCTCTCATGCAGCTGATGCAATTCTCCATAGCCTATTAATTTCAGTCTTTCATTTTGTTTTTGCTTTATGAGATAGTGTAAAAACTGTTGCCCATATCAGATTTTTAAAATGGAACCTAATCATAGTACCCTGTGTTCTGCATCCAGCACCACAGTCAAGATGTTTTAACAACATGGTGACTCAGGGTAAAGGCTGACATTTGAAAAATATTCACATCATGTTAATGGTGAGCGGGTGTAGCTTGAGCAAACAGGAAAAAGTTAACTATGGAGGGGCATGAAGGGAATTTAAATTAACAAAACCTTCTTTGAAAAATCCAAGGGCAAATCTGAATACAAAGTGCTTCCTGTAGCTTTTGGGTTTAGAGGAAAGATGGGTTCTTTCTTTTATTTTTTTTTTCTGGGGCAGGAGAGGGGTTGTATCTTGTGACGGCTGTGCTTGCTAGCTTTGTGCACAGAAGAGTGAAGAAGTTAGGAAGATTATTATCTCAATTGCAATAACCCTGCACCGGGAGACAAAGAGAAATGTTTCTCCTTTGCTTATTATTTCACAGTTGAACTTTTCAGTTACTTAGATTTGATTTTGCTTATGCTCTTAGCCTTACACAAACAAGAAGCCAAATAAAACAAATCCCAAAGCATATAGCGTTGCATCTCCCAGGCAGATGTAATTTACAGAAACAGTAGGCACACTTCAGGAGTTCACTGTGCTTTCAGAAGCATTTCCAATTCCAGCTATATTTCCCATGCTTAAATTGGGCCTCCAGTAGGCTCTCAGTAGTCAGAATTAGCTTTGCAAGTGCATACATACTGCAAAGCAGCAAAGCTCAGCACAAGCAGTAAATCTGCTGCAGTGAGGTGGAGAGACCCTGCTGGGAGCCTGACACAATGGAAGCTAAAGCCTGTTTTTCTAAGAATTTGAGATTTTATTTGGGTCTCCAGGAAAAAAATAGGATGCATCTGTGTGGAGATGTGCATGTACACGCCACACCTGCCACACACTGTAGTCAATGCTTATTAAAACTATTGATGCAGAACAATTCCCTTCAGAAAATATGGGGTTTTTAAACACATGTAAATAACTTTTTGGATCAAATCTTACTTTTTATTATTTAACTAACGAATCTGATGATGAAAACAGAAAGGTGAAAATTGGAGCCTACATTTCATGTGAGTAAGTCACAAGAACACAGCATCCATTTGTCAGGTTAAAATTGACTTTCTTTCAGCAAGTGGAATACTTTCATTTGTATTGAAAATGCCAACAGTTTTAGTTGGCATTTCCCATTTTTAGCAGAGGTATTCTTCTTTCCATAGATTTTAGCATTCTTCATAAACAATCTTATTCAGTGCAGAAATTAATTTCAAAATGCTGCAATTTCTCGTACAATGAGAAGCATATTTTTCTGAGCTACCCCAGAACTAAATATTCTTCCTGGGTTCTGTAGGCTGAGAAATATTTTGCTGTAGTAGCACACCAGAGATGTCTCCTCTGGTTCAAGGCGTAAGTGTTCTTACTGAGAAG
>VYZT01006110.1:0-27812 GCA_013400735.1 Pomatostomus ruficeps | reverse complement strand
TCTGTTTCCCTGAGTAGCCTCCTCCTCAGCCTGCCCATTCTGAAAAAGCCAAGACTGGGAGTTTATAAATGCCTGCACTTTCAAGCCATGCCTGGGTCTCAAGTGAGATTTGACACTTGCCTAAACCCAAAGTTTTATAAAAGAGAACCCTCTCACCTTGCTCCTTTTCTTTCCATCAAAACCAAGTGCATATTTGCGCTTGCCAGTGTGGCTTGCTTGGATCTCTAAATTGGAGTTGTGCTCTAGAAATTTAAATAAGGTGTATCAGCTTAGTTTTTGGGCAAAAGGGTCATTGCGAGTCCTAATTCACTTCTGAGGCAGATAATCCTTACTACCTCCAAAGGAAACCTGATTAAGTGCATATTTTTCTTGCTCGTTATTCTTATAGACTTTTTATTGTCTATTTTATTCTATGAACATTCAGTGAGAGAGCAAATGAGAGATGGTAGCAAACGTTCCAGCAACCTTGATGAGCAAAAGTATTTCTCTGTAATAACATTCCTGCAATGATTACTGAACCCTTCGGGTCAGGCTCAGGAGGAAAGTATACAAAATAGAACCCGGGAGAAGAGAATAAAATTACTTCTGAACAAAGTGGACCATCAAACTATATGTTTCTTTTTATATGCTATTTACTTACAATTTTTCCCTTTGTCTTATTCCTCCAGAATTCTGAAAGAAATTTCTCTACAGGCACCAAGCCTTTTCTCCACAGACCTTCCCTTCAGCTGCGAATTCTTTTTAAGTCGTGGTACATGTGAAGTGATAAGAGAGAACAGAAGGTATGACATTCCTTTCCAAGAGAAGCTTTAAAGGATGATAAATATTTGTCTAAGCAGAGCATTCAAGCCATATGCAAATTTGCATAATGGCACTCCAGGTGACATGACGCATGGTAATTACTTGCAACCTGATAAAATGGAGAAATTCAGGAGCATGCTGCTGAATGCAAACTTTCATCGGTGAAAAACAATACTACCTTGTCACTCCTTAATAAGGGTATTATGAAGAAGAGACATGTCTTTAGGGAAAGGCTTGAAGGACATGTCCAGCTGGACAGGAAGGACATCTCCCTGCCTTCCTCCAGGAGTGTGATCACTGTATGCTCACTTCCTGAACATAACCATACCTTTAGGTTTTTCAACTTGCATTAATTCCTTAAAAACTTAAAGATTCTCATCATCCCCCAGAACTACACATATTGGCCTGGCTTTTCCAGCTCCACCAGTAACATGGCTTGTGCTGTAATCACTCTCAATTAACAGCACTTGCATCATCAAGGTGAAGAAGAACACATTGAACTTACTTGCGCATGGGCAATTAAATCGAACAAGCAGCACCTTGATGCTTGAGGCATGACAGAAGAAGGTCAATAGTTCAAAGCAGATAAATAACAGATTGTAGCAGTGCATAAAGGTATAATTAAATTTTCATTTATCATGTATATAAAGTCCAGTATAGAACCATATGTCAGATTGAATGTGATGAGATTTTGCCATTGGCTTTGTTTGGGCCAGAATTTCACTCTGGGACATGTTTTTTCTTACTGGGATTTTTTTTTTTTTAATCCATCTGAGTGAAGTAAGGTAGTATTCAAAATGGGTAACACAATTATCTTCACTTTGAAGCTTCTTTACAGGGGAGAAATGCATCAAGACAGAAGATAAAGGAGTCCTGCAAATAGTTTTCATGTCCTTGACATGGTGGCTCCATGGTCCACAATGGGCTGTGCCTGAAGGAACAGATGCACAAGATGGAGAGAATCTGCTGAGCATTGAAGGAGAACTCCTGGCCAGGGCAAGCAAGCACACTGCATACTTCAAAGTGAGCAGGTTCAAGAAGGTCAAGCAAGGCCTGCTCACATTTTTTTTTAAACTTTCCTCTACTTAAAAGCATAAAATAATACAAAAGTTCTCTGTGCTTAAACAGTGCGGGTCATTGTCTTGCGCATTGATGCAGCTACTGGAATTTAGATAAGGGAAGCTATACTATACCTGCTTAGGACAGGTACCTAACAGAGTGTGGCTGTCAGAGTCTTAAGTCCCTTTCTCCACAGTGTGCTCTGTGCATCCTCTTTGTAATACGGCTTTTAAGTGAGATTAATGGATTCCTCAGACCTGCCACACTATAGGAAGTTCTGAGCATTCATTTCATATCCGTAAAGGAAGAACACAGCTAGAGCAAATATCAACATTGCTAATATGAAAATATGATCTAAAAGCACAGAAGATGTTACCTGGCCATAACTGTGGAAAATGAACTAATGTTTTTGCTGATGTGGACAGCCACAAGCTGATGGACTGCACTACTTCTAAAACTTAAGTGAAAACAGAGATGGAACCATCAGAAAAGGAAATAGCTAAGTGAGTAACTTGTGGGAAATTATCATACTAGAGAAAATAGCCTGAAATTCAAATAATCATTAGGAATTAGTATTTTGGATAAATATAAATGTAAATTGTAAATAATATGAACATTTTTATTACTACAATGTAAGGTCTGACAGTGGTTACTGCACCTAACAATTTCTATTTTAAAAATATCCATAAGAAATTTCAAAAGAAGCTTTCATAACTATTTTTTAAAATGAACAGCAGACATGACAGAGAATGTGATGGGGACCAAGGAAGTGTCTTTTGTTGTTTACTATTTGAATTTTGGTTGCACAGATCCATTTCCTTTCTTTTTCTCTCTGTTATGTTTTTGCCCCAGGGTTAGAAGGATGCCCGTTTGCATTGTTCTAAACGCAATAAGTACAGAACTCCCTTTGAAACTGTAGTTTGCTAAAAATTAAGTCAAAATTAAATTCACCAAGTTGGAGTTGAAGTTATGTGGGGTTTGGCAGAAGAGAACATGTTCTGGAAAATAGGATCTTGTAGCCATTCTTTGACTTCTTCTAAAAGAACAGCATTCTTGGCATACGTTAGGTTTTCCTAGGAGACAGCAGGACATTTGATGTCCAGATATGATACCAGTCTCTGTAGGTATTAGGTTCTGCAACCTGAGTAGCCAGAACCCATCACACCTTCCTTTCCTGGTTGCAACAACAATCATTTTATTGAAAAGAAAATTGATGCTTCTCTCTTAGTTTTGCTTTCTTAAATTTATAGTGGTGTTTTCTCTGTCTTAGATTTTTCTTCCCTGTTTTGCCTTTATATTGGATGAGAAGAACATATCTGTTCAATAAAGGGCTTCCTAGTTTGATGCCCACTGGGAACTTTATCCATCTAAGCATGTCAGCTAGTTGATGTCACTAAATCCACTACAGAATTGCACTATCTTCTGTGTAAGGCCAGCAAAGAATTAGTCTCAGGCTGTGATTGAAATATATATTTATTCTTCTCATACAATAGGAATCTAAACGAATATTTAAGATGGGTAAAGTGATTTAAAAAGTGTCAAAAAGTATCAGGATAAAACTTAATATCAGGTATTGACAGAGATAGCTGCAAAAGGGAAATAATGGGAAATCCCATCACTTTGCCATCAGTGACTCACTGTTGTGCTTTGAGAGAAGGTCTGTAGATAAGGGCCTGACACAGCAGATCCAGCTGATCTTTCCGCTTCCTGTTTTTATGCAGCTATATGCTATAGAAATTCTGACTGAGAAGCAGAAGTTATTTGTAAATATTTTAATAACACAGTCCTCACTAAAATCTGAGATTTTCAAACAGAAATTATTTGATCTCCTTTAAGTTTTAACCATCTGACTTGCCCACTCCTTTAACTACCTGCCGTGCAATTACCCAGGTGGCTCTGCCTGAGCATGCTATTTCCTGCTGATCCAGTAATTGATGGATAACAGGAAGTGTCTGAATGTGGATGTTAAATTTTATTCGCGGTAGGAATAGATTGCATTGCCACCACTGTTGCTATATTTATTTAAACCAGTAATCATTGTTGCCATTTTATGTGCCCTCAGGAATTGGATGCTGCTGTGCTTTGCCAGCATGTCTCTTTTTCCACAGATATAACACATGGAAGGGACAATGGATTGAGGCAATTGCACAAAAAGAGGACTTCATGATTTGCCCACTCTTTACATCACATAAGCCATGAATAGACTGGCCAAGCACAAATATGTACACTTTGGCAATGAAGAAAGCAGCACCAAGCCTTAGAAATGGAATTAATTAGTACTGACCTCTACGTTCAAACTGAGAGTGCCTCTGGCTGGAAGGATGGCACACTGGTTGCCAAACCTGCCACTGTCTTTTGCTCTTGATGTTGGTTTTGCAAGTTTCTCTCTCAAGTCTTGTAGTTTTGGCCATTCTGACCAATAGAAACAAAAATTTCTCTACCTGAACATTTTGGGTGGGGAGGGGTCAAGGACATGACCATGGATATGGCATAGGTCCTATTGGAAGGAAATGACTGAGCAAGACAAAAATTAGGGACTATTTTTCCTGTCATTCTTACTCAAGTCTCTGTAAATCTCTGCCTTGGAAACCACATGGGAACTGTGATATGTGTATGGGGTTGATTTCTCAGTTATGGACAACTTTATCAGTGTGTTAACCACAAGGCTATCAAAAGCATAATTTGCTTCTGCATATTCTAGTGAAAGCTAATCAGAGAAGGATGGCAAGTATAATCAGGTCTTTAAAATAGCATGGCTATAAAAAGAGATAGAATTGATAAATAGTTTTTAGTTTGGAATAGGGATGGCTATTATAGATATATAAAAACATAATTGGCATAAAAAGAACAAGAAGTGATTAGGATTTGAGTGAAAACATGCTCAGGAATGAAAGAGGGCTCCCCTCTCCACTACCTTGAAGCACAAAGGAACAGAGGAAACCTCTTGCTCTGAAAAATCTCAAAACTGAAGTTTGCTGAAAGTGGGAGAACATACCAGGGGAAGGATAACTTGGTATTTGTCCTGCTTTTATATTCCTGTGTGCCTACTTACTGGCCTGTTGTGCCTACTTACTGGCCTTTCCCAGGCATGGTGCCAGGCTGGGTAGCCCTCTTTGTATGGCCCTGGCTGTGATTTAAGAGGCAGTACCTTTTTATAGCGCTTCTTGCCAGTACAAGTAATGTTAGATATAACTAGGCCAATCTTTTCCATATCCTTTTATGTACTGTTGGGATTTCAAGCACACACACACACACACACACACGCATAGACATGCAGGCACACACACAATTAGAGTATATTATTCAGTACTCCTGCCTCATACACATTATAGGTATCACACTGTACAGCTGCCACAATATTCGTGTTCCTGCTCAAACTCTAATAGAAGAGGAATCTGCATTTCAAGGTGAGTGTACCCACAGTGACACTACTTAAAAGATTTCAGTGTAGGAAATTACATAATTAAAAGCTATTATCCCAGATAATAGGAACAGAATAGAAATATCCTGTGTTATTAAATACTTCTGTTTTGTAAGAATGAATTGTGTTAGGAATGTTTGTTTGCAAACTGATTAGAGACCTAATGATATAAAAAATATGCATAAAACATAAACAGAGTCTCTCAGAGGAGTTTCTCACATGCACCAAGGGCCCATAATCTGTTTCGCTCTGGCCTTGCTACTCTGTGGAAGGCTTGGAATATAGTATTAACCCTGAAATGACCTTTAATTGGGACAGGACTGGTTTTCCTCTGTAATAGTGGCACATCTTGCGGGTGATTAGTAGTTGTCATGGGAAAATATTCCATATATATTTCCAAAGCCATTTGTTTTCCAGGGCAACACTTTGACTAAAGATATCATTGCAAACAGATCAGTCTGAGTAGGAAAACAGACTGTACTCTTCCATACCTCCTGAAATTCTCAGGCAGATGAGGAAGACTGTATTTTGCCAAGAGTCCAACTCCAAACTGTGGAATTTTCAGATATTTTCATCATTAATAAAATCAGTTGTCAGCAATTATTCAACCTGATGGTCTTTAGTTGCTGTATTAATTCACCTCATTATTGTGTAGATTTATATTGATTTTTTTTAATAAAACTTCTACAATGACTTTTTGTTTATAATATCACAGGTGAAAATGTCTTGTTTGCTTCTTTTCCATGATTAATTAAAGCAAAAATAAAGGTAAAAGTAAAAAAAAAATGTAAAATTAAAAACAAAAATAAGAAGAAATTGTTGCCCCACTGTGATCCCATGAGCAAGCTCTGATGACAGTGTTAACCCCCATTTGAGAGAACAAAATCTCAATTCAGGATATATCTATTTGCTCTGAGTTCTGGGGTTTTTTCCCAGGGAAATAAAAGGTTTGAGGCTCTAAGGGGACAGCTACTGTCATGTTGTCATGTTCTCCTTGTATCACTGGGGACTCAGTTTCTGAAAGCTGCCCCTGCTGCTGTTTGGTCCCTGTTGACGAACACATTTTGCAGTACACCACTATGCTGCTTTGTCAGCTTGAGGGATGGCTATTTAATTTTTCAGAAACATGCAGCTACTCTTTTAACATGGCTATTAGTTCACTGCTCTTTGCTGACAAGGGAAAAATAATTTCACAACAGTATTTTAGAATTAAGTCACTGAGAAGATGGATTTGTCCCCTAATCCCTTGCCCTGAATTCCTCCATGGCAAGTGATGGCTATAGCCTGTGTAAGTGCTAGATATTAATTGGTTATATGGTTGTCGTGGTTTTGATCCTGGCTAAGTGCCAGGCACCCACGGCAGCCACTCACTCGTTCCCTCCCCTGCCACAGCTGGGCAGATGAGGGAAGGAGAGGGGAAAAAAACCAAGGGAATTAACTCAGAGGTCTATGAGTTGAGATAAGGAACCGGGAGAAAACGCTCCAAGGACAAACCAGGCTCAGCTTAAAAGTTGCAAAAGTGAAAATTTATTACTACTTGAGTGAGAAGGAGGATATGAGAAATAAACCAAACCTTTAAAAGACACCCTTCTTTCCACTCCCCACCCCTCCCTCCCTCCCACCAACAGTGCAAGGAGGGTAGGGTGTGGGGGTTCAGGTCAGTCCGTTTCTAAGATCTTCTTCCCCTGCTTAGGGAGAGGAGTTTTTTCCTCTGCTTTTGCCGTGGGGTCCCTCCCACGAAAGACAGTTCTCTGTGAACCTCTGTGGCGTGGTTTTTCTTGTCCATGGAATGCAGTCCTCCAAGGACAAACTGCTCCAGCATGGAAGCAGGGGGCCCCTCTCTCTCCAACCGGGTCTCCCACCTGGACTGCAGTTTCCTCCGACATCCACCCGCTTCAGCGTGGTCACCTCCTTCACAAACTGCGGGACTTTTATCTCAGTCTCTGTCTCTCACTGGGCTGCACCTGCTACGGCTTCTCTGGCATCTACGGCTCCTGCGGCTTCTTCCATGGCTGCTGCGGCTGCTGCGGCTTCCGACATCTCCCGCTCCAATGTTGGCACCTCACCCACGGACTGCAGGTGGCTCTGCATCCCTCATGGACCCCCATGGACTGCAGGGGGGACACCCCACCTCACCATGGGCTCACCACGGCCTGCAGAGGAATCTCAGCTCCAGTGCCTGGGGCACCTCCTCTCCCTCCTTTTCCACTGACCTTGGTGCCTCCATGTTGTTTTCCCTCACATGTTCTCACATCCTCCTCCTTCTCTAACTAAAAGCAGCTGCGTGTGCATTTTGTTTTGATTTTTCCTTAAATATGTCATCACAGAGGCGTAACTAACCTTTCTAATTGGCCCAAACATGGCCAGTGACATGTCCATCATCTTCAGAGCCATCAGAGATTGGCTCTGCTGGAAATGGTGAAGAATTCCAGAAACTTCTCACAGGAGCCATCTTTATGGCCCCCTCCCTTCTACTAAAACCACAACAGGTTAAATTAATGAATGAAAACGAAAGAATATTTACTGAAGCTGGCTATAAGTTTGCAGGGATGAATATCTCCCACTAGCCCTATTACTTTTGGCATGCACCTCTAGTCAGTGCTACATTTGTTCAGACTCCTCAGCTCAGCGAGACAGCTCAGACATGTAACTTTTACAGTTGTGGACACATCAGCCATAGTCACTGTCATGGCCTGCTGCAGACCTGTCTCTTTATTCGAATTCATTTTATCAACTTGAAAAATCTATGATGTGCATATTTACCTTGTGACTTTGAGGTGCCCACAGGTATTTACAATATACACAGGTGCCCATATCCTCTAAGGCTAGCGGTTGCAGGCCAGGCAGAACGTGTTAAGTCACCCCAATGTCACAAGATACCCAGATGTGGTCAACTGGATCAAACCTCTGAAATCTGGCAAAATGATTTGTGCCTGTGGTGTCTGTGCTGTGGGGATGCAGCTTGGATGTACACTTGTTTCTGGGCTGATGGACTCCAAGTGTTCACACATAATAAAAGTGTTCACCAGAGGGAGGCTTGTTTGCAGTTAAAACAAAGATGGACTGAATACATGAATCTCTCTTTATCTCTTGAAGGCTCTTACATTAAATCCTTTCATTCCCAGAAGTCTTCTCATGTTAAAATCCTTTCTTGTCCCACCAGCAATATGTGTAAATTGCCAGTGTACTGGGAATGGTTGATATAGAGTTAATTTTCACTATGGCAGCCCCCATAGTACTGTGCTTTGAATTGGTAGCTTGAAAGGCGTGGATAACACAGCAGTGTTGTGGCTACTGCTGAGCAGAGCTGGCACAGCATCAGTGCTGCCTCTCTAACATTCTGCCCCTATCAAGTGGCTGGGAATGGACAAGATCTTGGGAGAGGACACAGCAAAGCCCAAATTAACCAAAGGGGTATTCCTTATCATATCACATCAGCTCAGATATGAAAGCTAAGAAAAGGAGGAGGAAAATGAGGCAGTCATTATTTGCGGTAGTGTTTACCTTCTGGAGCAATTTCCAAGTGTGCTGAAGCCCTGCTTCCCAGGAAATGGCTGGACATCATTCACTGGTGGAAAGTAGAGAATCAAATCTTTTTTTGGTCTTTGCCTGTGCATGCACAACCTTTTGCTCTTACTTTAGTATACAGTCTTATCTCAACCTACTATCTGTTTTCTATCTTATTTTCTCTCCCTGGTCCACTGGGAAGGAGAAGTGATAGAGAGGCTTGGTAGGCACCTGGCATCCAGGCAAAGTCAAACCACTGCTAAGGAAACTTCCCTGTTTAACCACCCAGGAGCCACTCTTGCAGTCGCTCCCACACCACTTGAACTAGAAGGAAGCCCCTTCACAGTGACACACCTCACACTTACATAGTTGGACCAGATTTCCTTACCATCTTGACCCTGGGCTTCCCATAGCAGTCTCTGGCATCCAGATCCTTAAAGTAATTTAATCATGGTGCAAACACTAAATAACAAAGCAACAACTTGAGCACAGTTCCTCTGAGAAGGGATCTTAGACTAAGGAACCCTTTTTATATTTGTATCTGTCTATACATATATATATACACACATATATATATGAGATACATTTGAAAAAATATGCATATACCCTTACAGTCTAAGGGTGGGGAAGTCTGGGGGTCGTTGGCTCCTGCTGTGTCTCTGAGTGGCAGTGCCTGTCTGTGCCACAAGACCCCCTGGCCTTTGTTATACAACGGGTCAGCAGTTCATGGCCTTTTGCCTTGGCCTCGAGCTCCTGCTCCCCAGAGGTCAAAAATGCAGCTGCACACCCAGCTACCTGCACTGAACGTATTCCTCAAAATCCACCACAACCTGATAACAGGAAATTAGTTTTCTGGTTTGGTTTTCCTTGGAATCTGCTACCAGAAATATAATACTGAATTTTTCTTTAAACTATGCATTTTTTCTTTAAATTATGTCATTTTTGCATTAATGAAAATTCCCTCAGTTAAACAGTGCAGAATTTCACTGAGTGCTGACAAATGAGAATACTTCATTGTGACTCTAGTGGTCATTGAAGATTTTCTCACTGCAAAACAGGTTAACCAAATCCATGGCTATGCTCTTCAGGCATTAATCTCAGTTTTCCCTGTCCCTAACACAACCTTTCAAGACCCATGGTTCTCCCACAGGGATCTGAGTGGACTCTGTGGGTTTATGGGCTTCCTGTCGCTCAGCTGTGGAGGCAGAGCCTTGCCATGCTTTATGCTGTACAAACAGATGTCCAAGACTCATCTCTTCAGCAGACAGTGCAGAACCATGGGGACAGACACACGACTTGGGAGCCACCTCCAGGACATACCACTCCAGGGCAGGCCATTTAACAAAGAAAGAACAACTTTATTTTGAAAATGGGTGGTGGGCTTAAAGAGATTCAGGAGTGACAGTAGTCCTTCCACCTTTCCCACAAACTAGGACTGCCTAGTGCAGTGTGCCCCTATTTAGATGACTGTCTTCTGGATTGAATTTGTAAAAAGAAACTGAGTGAATTGAACTGAAACTGAATTTGGAGAGATGAAAAGTTTTCATGAACTGGAAAACTTGCTCTTCATCGGGTTTTTTTTTGTTAAACTAATAAACTCATAAATAAAATCATAGAAGTAGACAACACATAATTTTTAGATTCATGTAAGATTAGCCAGTAATACAGATACTTAGGGTTCTATTCAATCACAGAGTCAGAAGTTATTAGTATAATTCTTTTGGCAAAAGTCCTGGAAGGTGAGGGGAATTGTATTAAAGCCTGTGACTAGATTCAGTAGACTTCTGTCCCAATTTAACATATTCTGTCTACATACTAGATCTCCCTTTTAATTTCTAAGGTAGCCAAAATCTGGGTAATCATTAATACGTGCCATATTCATTGCTCTAGATAAAGTGATGGTTTTACTTCAAGAGACTTGCCTGTTTGTATGACATTGGAGCCATGCAAAAAATTATTCTGCTTCATTCTTATTGGAATATCTCCTAGACTTTCCTTACCTTTTTTTGCACTTCATTAAATCAGCTACCTCCCTGCATTAAATCAACCATACTCCAATCATTGTCAACAAGAGGAACTCTACCCTTTGCTATTAAAGCATATGGGCCACAATCTGTTAGTATTATTATATTTGACAAATATAAATTTGTTAAATCAGAGGGCATGAATTTTTGTCTGCCTAAGTAATCTTATAATCTCTCTCTTGCTACTTTCCATTTCTTTCAACAGCAGTCAAATTATCTTTGCCTTGCAGTAAAGTATGGCATTTATTTGTCTAAAATAATAATCTACTTTCCAAATTACTTTTCATCTGAAGATCATGAAGTGCCTTACTTCACGAAGCTTGCATAATCTCGCCATCATAGAGAGAGAAAAAAGGAGAACTGGAGAGGACCTTGAGAAGCGAGTATTTGACTTGCCTAAAACGTCCTCTGTTTTGACACAGAACTAAGGTAATGTAGTGAGAACAGTGCAGTCAATTTTCTACTGCTTTTATTTTCCTCCTAGTGATATTTTGAAATGCAACAATTAGGCATACATAGTTACATCAGCTTAGACTGAAGTTACTGTTAATCGGTTGATTTGGATGATAAGATTTCAGCTACATATTTGCCCCTAGGTAGCTGGGATAGGAAGAAAAACAGAAATGCAATTGCGGCTTGATTTTCATTCTGCATTTTGAAGAAATCTTTATCCCTTTGACTAAAATTTGCTCTCATTAACACACCAAGCTTGTTTGCTGTAGCCAGTGGGGTCATACAGAATATTGCTAAAAGCAGAACTTGGTTTGTTACATTCACAGCAGCTTTTCAACTAATATTTGATATGACAAGATGCATAGTTTTTTCTGGTCTTATCCATGAGAATGGCAGAAGAGCCTTCAGACAGAGAGCTGCTTCAGACTTCCTCTGAAATCCTTCAGCCTGAAATGTGCAGAGCTCTGACTGTTGCATTTGCAAAGTCAGGGCTGGAAAAAATGTATCTTGAAGCTTTTCACTGCTTATTTGGTTTTATGCTACAGCTGTAAACTCTGTTCTTTTGTTTTATGCTGAACTGTTTTATTAAGTACCTTCTGATGAACAACAAGAAGCAAGTAATAAAAACCATCCCCAGTATGGTGGCAGCTTCCTTCTTGTCTCAGTCACAGACCTTAAACTAGCCCCTGGTGTGCTGCTACACACAACCCTGCCTTGTTTCCAATACTTCTTACTGAAATGTTCATCTGGGTCCTGGCTGGCATGTTTGGCTGAATTTGGATTGTGCTGCAGACCCTTCCCTGGTAATATTTTTCTGGTCCATTTGTAATCTCTTCAACAGCATACTCCACTGGATAGATCCTCGATGGAGTAAATATCATAGTCAAATAAATGCATGGAAGAATGAGACAGTTTGCATTTGGTAAGAATCTGCCCCTTATCTAATCACAACAGATGTTAAAGTTCTGATTTTTCTTTTCCTCGCTTGGCACCTGTGTACCACATGCGGTGTTTTATTACACAGTCATGACACATTTAGTCATGGCCCTCGCCCTTGCTGCAAAATTATCTGCTATGCAGTCAAATTTTAAATTACTTCCATGAAAACTCCTACCAGGTCTAATCTGAGAGGACTCACTGTGCCTCCTCTCTTTATGCTGGCTGAGATGGAACACCAGAAGTGCTAGTTCATCCCTTAGGCAGTGCTGTGCTGATGTCCAGGTGTTAGGGAGTGTGTTCAGCCAGGCTGCCCAAAGACCTGCTGCTCCATGGGATTTGGTCTTCTGGGAAAGGAGGTGTGTTTTCATGATACACCGTGAGTGAGGTGAAGTGTTGTACAGGACTCAGCCAGGGAGGGCAGTGTTCAGGTTTCTTGAAGATCGCTTTGTCCCTCTAACTATTGACAGCAGAGCATGCAAAGCCTTCCCTGGCACTCCCAGGAAATTCACACTTCTTGCCAGTGCAAAACGTGTTCTCAAAGACTCCATTAACATTGATGGGCACAATCTCTTACTCAGGGAAGGGAACTGAAGACGCAGGAACCACTTGCACAAACCTTCACCTGGAGGTGTTAAAGACAGGCAGTGTAATTTAAAAGTTAGACTCTAAGGACTCAGAATTTACAAGGGTTTAAAATTGTGATGAAAAGTGATGTAAATGATCCTGGCTGCTGTAAGTGATCCATTTCCCTTACAGCACCTTCACAAGATTGACCTTGCTTTCTGGTTCAAACTTTATGTCAACTAAATATCAGGATAATGAATGA
Organism: Pomatostomus ruficeps; assembly: GCA_013400735.1. Lineage (NCBI taxonomy): Eukaryota > Metazoa > Chordata > Aves > Passeriformes > Timaliidae > Pomatostomus > Pomatostomus ruficeps. The sequence goes on along the minus strand of VYZT01006110.1, from coordinate 14,782 downwards.
GATGGTGCTCTATTACAGTTCAAAATAATCTTAATTCATAATACTGGCATATTCAGTTAGCTCTTAGCCGATATTTTTTGCTTCTTTTTCAGAAACTTTGAGAAGCCTCCAGTGGCTCCAGCAATCTAAATATCAAAAGATGACATTTAAAGTTTGGAAGAAAAAGAAATATACTCTGCTTGCCATAAATGCCCATTAATTACCTTCCTCTTTCACATTTAATAGCACTTTATTCCCTGTAAACCACTCCCAGAGGCTGGATCCAGTCTTCCCAGTATTTAAGTGTGGAACTTGAACTGTTATCACATCTTAACATTATCACATTCATACCAAGAAATTATTCCCCGTTTATTTGATCCTAAAATTTTTCCTTTGCACAATAGAGAAACATAATCCTCTATTCATGAGCCTCATGTCTTTTTAGTATATTACAGAGCTCTAGTCTATGTTTTGCTGGAAACAACTCCAGAAAGTTAATGAAAAGTCATCTTGCTTATGTAGTAACTACTGGCAGCAGTAGCCAAGTCCTCTTTGCTGTGACCTCAAAGTATCCAAAATCATGTAATGCAATTACAACTATTTAGGACTAACTCCTTTTCTCTTAATTTAATGATAGCACTAAATCAAATCGATCTTTTGAACATTTAAGTTTTGCAACATCTGGATCAGTTTTTATTTTTATATTTGCATCACTTATATTAACTAATTTTCTGCACTAAACAGTGAAAAGAGATATCTATGAGAAACTTTTTATTATTAATAAATATGTTTAACCATAACGGATTCTTTCAACATAAGTCTACTTCAGAATTAGCGGTTTAGATCTGAGTCGGGTCCTGCTTCTTTTCTTCTGTGATGAAAAAGCATTTGAGTCTAATGACTTCTACCAGTGTACCTTTCTCCATATTTTTAAAAAAATCAGCTAATAAGGATGAGTGTGTTAGTTCTATTTCTTGAAAATGCTGGGTGTATCTATACCATGCAGCCAAAAGGTTTTGAGCTCAGCATACTTGCATTGGTCCCAGAAGTGATGGCACACCAAACAGGAAGAATTGGGACAGTGTGAAAGACAGCCCAAATGCAGGCGAGTGCCTTAACCAGGCAGTAGCAGAACTAACATGGCTGGACTTCTTCCAGGTTCAAGCCTCAGTCAGCAGTGACTCTCATACCTCTACTGGTTTGAGCCTCCCTGTGCTGGAGCTAGCTTTGAAATCAGAGCTCTCCACAATTTCTTCTCATCTGTGGCCACTAACCAGAGAGGTTGTAAATACTCTTACACCATTCTTTGAGTTCTTAGTTCTCTTAGGAACTGTGCATGTTTTTAACACCTTTCTCACAAATGGAAATGACTGCTCAGAGTTGACTTCATCGTTCTTTTTGCCTTTGTGTATGAGTTAAGCCTACAAAGCTGATAAAAAGAAAGATCTTTTGCTTGCTGCTGTCATCTCAGTGGATGTTCTTTACTTTTTCACAGAACTGTTTTCTGTTTACCAATTCTTCCTGTTCTTTCTCCAAAGGAAAAGAAAATCCACCTACTCTTGCTTCTGTATATCAAGTGCAATTCTGTAATTGCTTCAGAACAACATGAGGACTGTTGCTGCAAAAAATCAGAGATGTAAGAAATACCTATCTAAATCTTACCTCTAAACCCATGTCTTTTACAAGTTAGGTGCTTAACAGGCTCCAATGCCTTCTGATTCCAGCAAACAACTCTTAGGAACTCTCTGGTGTGGATTGCCCTCAGCATTATGGTTACTGCAACCATACATTGCACATGTCTTCAGGTTCCCTATGCTTCTTGTCATCTCTACCTCTTTAACCAGGGAATGGAAAGAACTTTGATCATATGATGGTTAATGCAAATCATAAGATAAAAGATGTTTCTATATTTTAGAGACTTATTTCACACCACTAGAGTCCTTAAATTCTGCTCGAAACTACTGGTATGAACCTGAGGGGTTGTTTTTATGAGCTTCAGATGGAAACACAAAACCCTTCTGGTGTTGATAGGAAGAGGACTTCAGTGGTCATGTTGTCCCACCTCCCAGTGAAACTGTCACCATCACTAGTCCAGGTCAGTAAAGCCTGTAATGAGGATCCACCACCACTCTGGATAATCTGCTTTATTGCTCAGTGTCCTGGTTTCAAAGACAGGTATTTGCTAAAGAAGGCAGAAGCCCCCTTTCAGAATAGGAAAATACAACCCCCTTCCCTCCAAATTGGTAAAATTTTGAAATCAAGAGGCTTTCAGGCAATTGTATGAGAAAAAGAGGAATAACAGTCCTTTACTAATNGAGTTTCCTTCCCTCGAGACACTGGAGCGGGCGATGGAGAGTTGGTAGAAAACACGCAGTTTTGATGGAGTCACGGTCACAGCCAGTCGGGGAGCGAGGATAGAAGCACGCACTTGGAGACAGAAGCCTGCAGTGGTGGCAGATCCTCCCTAGAGCTCCAGCAGCCTCCGTCTCTCTCCTCTGGATGTCCAGCAGCGAAGAAGAGTACCCTCCAGCTCTGCTTGGCTCTCTTTTAACTTGTCCCCAGTCCCAGTATCCCTGCCCCCCTCTGAGGGGAAACAATCCCAGCTATCAGGGAGTTCAGATAAGGGCTAGCCAGCCGCACCCATCTCAGAGTCACCTCTTTGTCCCATCTCAATCACCCCCCATTATGACTTTCCAGTATCTAATCACTGGCCCATTATACCCCCCAGCAAGTAGAATGGGGGAAAATTCCAACACAGAGAGCTAAACAAAAAAAGAAAAGTATCCCAAACCCTGACACTCAGCTACCCACCAGTGAAAAAAGTTTACCGTAAAGCAGAAGTTGAACCTTTCAGTTCACAATATGTGACTGTTACTCCTTACATATATATATGAAATATCATGACCAAGAAGAATTTGACTCTGTTCCTTAGTGACTCTGTTCCTTTCCCACATGCACGTGTAGATCAACTCTTCACCAGACTTAACAAGCCAATGCCTCTTAGCATTTTCTCACAGACCCTGTGTTGGCTTTATCAGTAGTTCTACAATGAACCTGGAAGCCAAAATCCTGAACTCCTGATTCAAAACTGTCTGTGGTTCTACATTAATGAAGTTTCTAAGTTAGGCATTGAAAATTCGTACATGGAGGTTCATGGCCTGCCAGTGGGATGCAAAGCACTTAGGTGTGTGCCCAGACTCCCTACACAGTCAGTACAGAGACACAGGCACCCCTACACGTCTCTCAATAATGATCAAAAGCAGAGCCTTTACTTGTCTCTGCTGACTGTGCCAGGAGCCTTCATACTTCAGTGAAGCCATTCAGCACTCTCACACGGAGCAGGGAGCCAGACGAGGGAGGTCACGCACAGGACTGGGCCAGAAAAGGTGTCCCACCCAGAAGTGCACAGCAGCGGCCTGGATCCCCTGGGAGCTGGGACACAAGGCCAGCCTCTGAGAACAGGTGTCTGACTGGAGAGGATGTGTATGGCTCAGAGCTGCTCAGTACAGGGGTCTCAGATTTAGCTGAATAAAAAAAGCCCCCACAATTCTAATTTGAGTTGGTTTGGTTTTCTTTGTAGTAAAGCTGATAGAATTTCTTATAACCTTATAAAGTATAAGCGACCAAGGCTTTGAGGCTACCCTCTTATCTCATGGATTCACAAAGCCATGTTCTTGCCCTCAGCACTTCTGAGCTAATAGAATAATGAAGATAACCTCCAAGTTTATGCACTTCTCCATTGTTTAGTGTTTTAGGGCATGTTTCACAGTGTGTTGGAAAATACTGATAATGTTTAAGCAGTCACATTTCTCTCCTTTTCACCAGTTCAATAATATATTGCTTTACAAGTATTTGACACAGGAGTCAGTAATTTGAAATTGTCCTGAATGTTTTCAATCTAGACTAAAATGAAATTGCAGCCATCCAAAGATAAAAGGTGGGCTTTATTAAAATAAATCTGGTCTTCTCCAGCTGTACTTAAGCTAGATGATCCTTCAGCTTCTTAACTGGTAATGCATCCCTTAGGACAAACTGCTACTTCATGTATTTTTAAATAGAAAAATATTTTCTTTATTTTTGATAAGCTGATAAAAGCTAAAAAATATTACCCTAATTCTTTTGGAGTAATTAATTGAAATATTTTTAGTGAAAGTCCATTCCCTATACTCATGCTGAATAGTAAGTTGCAATGCAAATAAAGGATTACAGGTATACTATATAAACAGAGAAAAAAGATGTGGGTTGAAAAGATTTCAGAAAAGGTTGGAATTAGAGCTAATCCAATATATATGCTCCATAAACCACATAATTTTTATTATGAATTTGTAATATGGACAAAGGCTATGAAAAGAGCAAGAAATGGTTTCAGAAATATATTTGAAGCTTACATGGTTTCACTTCTCATTGACTAAATTAAACCCTGTAACAGAATTTTTCTTTTCAGAATTGGATATATATATTTTCATCTATCATTGGCCTATGACAGATCTGCTGTTCTTGGTGCCTTCTGTACTTCTGTAGGTACCTTAAACCTATGAGAAGGATTGTACAGTATAATATTACCCTATATCTACTATAAATAATCTGATAAAAATTGAAAGCTCAAAGTAACAGCAACTGAAGAGAGGTATTTCAACATCAAAACTGCAGTGGTAGATTATGATTTACCTGCCTTACAAATATTCCCATCTTCACTAATATTTCTTTCTAGGTGTTTAAAACATGTTCTCATGTTCTGTTGCTTTGAACAAAATTCACGTATTTTAAACTTATGTCAAAATATTTTGGAACCATATGTGATTTTATTTAGACCAGATAAAGTTAAGCCATTAATGCTGTCTGATTAGAGAAACCCCCAATGTCATCTGAAGCTTGATCTCCCTGTTCCTGGGCCATATGGAGATGTGGCTGTAACTGCACTGCCAGGTACATGGCTTCAGAAGAGCCTCTATGAAGGTATCTCTTTTCTTCCATTCTTTAACAAGTTCCATATTACTTCCAATGTTATCTGTCCCAGCCTTAAGAGTAGACTTATTTTACTCCTGCGCTACTCCCATAAAAATTCTTGTTTAGTTCCTTACTGTTGTAATGCTTATCTTTTTTTTTTCTTCCTAATTTCAAGCCTATATTTATTCATAGCCAATTTATACCCATTTGTTCTTTTGTCAGCATGGCCTTTAGCTTAAACAGTTGTTTTCTCTGCCTGATATTTACATCCCTGAAATGCTTACAAAGAATGGAAGAGAAGACAGATGGCTATTGCTTAACCTGCAATTTGTATTAATTATAATAATTAATCAGGTTTTGTTTGAGTTCAATATGGTGTGATTCAGCAGAATTTGGTACCCTGCTAAAATTCCTTATCAGAAAAGTTGATGCAAGATTTTGACTTTATAAATAAATCATGTATCCTAGTAGTAAATGTTTGTTAACAATACTTATTACTGAGCTGAACCACAACCATTCTACCAAGAAAAAGAAGTGATAAATTCAGTGTCTATAGTGCTTTACAGTCTGTTGTAAGGAAACTCCAATGGGCAACAGAGGCTGCTGGCAAACAGTTATCACTAGGGGTCATTCAGGAAATCCTTTAAGGCTATACCTGTGTTGGCTTGGATTCTGAAGAAAAATCTCCTGATTGTCCCTGTTATCAGTGTTCTGCCTCCAGGCCGGAGCAGTTCCAGAGGGATGAACTGCAGTCCTTGGAGACAGGGCAGAATGGAGGGGTGCATACCTGAGCCACAGCTGGGCAATTGCCTATGGGGTTTTCCATCCACAGCACCAGATAGCAGCCGGTCCAAAGCAAAACCTCCCACCTCGTCCTGTGGGGTGGATGTGTGGACCTCAGGACAAGACACATTGCTTCACTTCTGTTTTAAATAGGTGGCAACTTAACCACTGCTCTAATTTTGCATCTGTTGAATTAGATTTCCATTTTCCTTATTTAACCTTGCATTCTGTCTAATTCCTTGGCTACTACCTTTAGCTGTTAGACACCCAGCCTGTGTTACAAACACCAGGGTTCCCATGAATGTGGTCCATTAAACTGCTCCACACAGACAGAGTCCAGCTCCAGCATGGGCACAGGTCTGGCTTTCACAGGCCGTGTCAGCCCCTTGCCTTGCCACCACCAGGATATTGAGTTGCCCCTTCTGTATCTATGTGGATCTTATTCAAGTTCCAAGGGTCTCTGTTGTCTCTATTTTATTCTGCATGGAACCACATGCAATTTTTTAAACATGGGAAAAGTGTTTTTCACATATTTAGACGGCACCGATAACAGGAAAATAAGAGCTAATAAATCCTTGTCATTCCCAGGACTATAGCTATTTCTCCAGAGAGCTGGCCCAAGCATTTCTCCAAGTCTTCAGTAACCTGGATAAAACAACCAAGGTTGATTGTGTGCTGATTGTCTTTAAAACTTTTATAGCGTTTTACATTAAACATTTTTACATCCTAGCTGTGTTGATTTATTCATTACATTACTTCTGCTTTATGTCATCCTTGTTTCAGAGACGCTGCAAAATGCTTTTAACTTCTGCTCATAAAATGTGCAGAAAGGAGATGGAAGACCATGGGATCATCTTTGCTCCCATTTTCTGCTATCAGAGGGACATAGAATTTCTCTGCCCTTTGCTGTGGTTATATTCTGCTATCTGCCTGGGTAAGATCAAAATCTTCAGTGGTTTGGGAGTTCAATATAAATTTCTACTCTTGTAATGACCTGGGAAATGTTTGATATTGAGAAATTAATCTCATTGTGACCTTTGAAATTTGTAAAATTTTACTTCTGAGGGAAGAGATGTACCTGCAAATTGTACACTCTGTTACTGAATGAAAAACCCTGCTTCCCTCACCCCATTTCTGCTCTCTTGTTTCGCTAGGCTTTAATCTTATATGCAATTTTCTCTGCAGACAAAGATACGCATAGTGCTACTGTTTGAGATACTGTAGTAATAGCCTCCCTGTAGATATATTTTTGAGTAGCTCCACAGAAAAGAATTTGGTGCACCACTTCCTCAGGAAGCTTGCGATAAATTATGAATAGCTGCTATTCAGGCAGCACTGTTCATTCCAGGCACTGAGTCAGTTAGGGATGGTGGAGTGGGAACTGTAACGATTATGACATCCGCAGCTCTCTTCTTTTTGAATGCTTGCATGAGGACTGAACTTAGATTTTACGTTTGAGTGGCTCCCTTTGCCATGCTTTCCTGTTGGGTTTTTTAATGAAATTATCTTAAAAAAAAAGGCAAAACAAATCAAACCCAGACCAAACCCAAACCAAACCAAACCAAACCAACAAAAAAAAAAAAAAAAAAGAGAGAGAGAGAAAAAAATATAATAAAAATTTTGCACATGGGACAATGCTGACCCTAAATGAGGTATCAGCTAGGTTAGCTTTGCAGATGAAAATAACCTTTTGTGATTTCCTGGTATTTTGAATGTCCACCAAGGTGGTACATTAGCTGTGAAACTGCTGACAATCTTCCAGCACAGAAGGGAGTGTGGAGATTTGAAAATGAGAAGTTTAATTGCAAGTTTTGCAGTAGTTAAATACTTCTAACTCAGTAGGTTAAATGGGAAGAGATGGTGTGAGGAAACTGAGTTGGAAAGAAAGTTCAGTTCTGTACCAAGTAGATATTAGGACAGTCATGTCAGGAAAATATAGTCCCTCCTCTTCTACATCATTCATCCCTCCTTTTATGTTCATCCATTTTCTTCTCTGGATTGTTGTCTCCAAGATTTCCAGACCTTTTTTTTACAATCTCCTGCCTTTGCCATAGCTGTCCTGTTCTTCACTGTCTCTCTCTCTTCTCTGTGTATTTTTTGCTTAGAATAGAATTTCTCTATGCTTCCATTTCTGATAAAGATTTTACGTATTTTCTGATTTTTTGTGCTCATTTACTTCTGGCTTCTTAAGGCCTGGAGCTGTCTCAGGTGAGGGCATTCCCATCACCCACAGGCCAGCTGGCTTTGGGAGGACGAGGAGTACTCTGTTATTCTACAGCAGTATTGGGTATCCCATAGGTCTTCACATATGTCATGGACTTGGGGTGAAGCTCTTAGCCTAGAGTCACTTCAGTAGTCACTAAAATGTTTGTCCTGAGATGCAGGAATTTCCCTTGACTCCAGCTTGAGTGAGAGGAAGAGCAGGAGCACAGCATGTAGCAGGGCAGGATAGACTCTGACTCAGCTCAGCTGGCTCAAGTCCTCATCCTTCCTGTCATTAACATGTGAAATAATCTGAGACAGATCTTTTGGAAACTTCTTTCCTTTACACTGGTCTACTATGTGAGGTAATGTTATGGGAGAAAACATCCAGCCAGGAGGCTGGGAATTCTTGCCTCCACACAGGGCTTCACTGGGGCAGGTAACTCACATGGATCCTTGTGCCTCTTACACAGTTGTACAATTGATCACTTTATTCACAGAGGTAAGAGTTTTGATTTTTCCTCTTGAAAGATGTAAGGCCTTAGCCTAGTCATGTAGCGTTGAGATGCTCTGCTTGTAAACAAACAGCCTCATTTTTGGATGATTGATCCAACAAAGCCTGAGGCAAACAGTCAGCATGGTCCCCTTGGCAGAATGTGGCTTTGCAAACAAGAGAGGGAAGTAAGGCAATGACTGCCATATCACATTGAGTTCCTGCAGAAACCAGTCTCTGGACAGTTGGTTTCATGGTCCTTCCCAATGGAGTTGCTTGTTTAAGATTGGTTTTAGTCCAAGAAAAGTGGCAATATTGAGAGCACAAACTGGATAATTGCTTAGAGTAAGATCTTGTTCCTACTCTACTCCCAGCAGTATAAAACCACCAACCTTACTAAATTTTCCAGCAACAACTTATAAAATTTTAGGGTGGTTTGTTACTGCTGGGTTTTTTAAATTTGTTTTGTCATTTTGTTTTTTCTTCTGCATATCACAGAGATATCTCACGAAGTCACATCCTATGTCAATCAAGCTGCCCACTGCTCAAAATCTGGCTACATGATACCTTTACCACCCAGATTGTTAACCTGCATAGTCTGTGGGCCATTGAAGAACATGTCTTCATTTACCAGTGCTGTATTTTCAGTTTGTACAGAATCTGTGTCAGTAACCCCAACCACACAGAAGAATGTGACTATATAGAGAAATTAATTGAAAAGAACTTAAATTTTCTTATAGAAAGAAGTTTCATGCAAAGATGGTGTGGTGGTTTGACCCTGGATGACTGTCAGGTGCCCACCAAATGCTCCTTCACTCCTCCTCAAAGGGAGAGAAAATCAGACGAAAAACGCTTGAGTCAAGATAAAGCCAGGCTAATAAGGAAAACCAAAGGCTGTGTTCAGAGGCAAAGGAAAAACAAAATAGTTTTTCTCTACTTCCCATCAGCAGCGTTCAGACATTTCCTGGGAAGCAGGGCCTGGTTATATATAGTGATTTCTTAGGAGACAAACGTCTTCATAATGGATGTCCCCTCTTCCTCCTCTTTTGTCTTAGTTTTCACTGCTGAGTGCAATGTCATGAGGTGGGGAATATCCCTTTGGTCAGTTTGGGTCAGCTGTCCCAGCCACGTCCACTCCCAGTCTCTTGCCCTCCTCCATCCTACTGACTTTTTGTAGCCTTGGAGAGACAGACTTTATGGTGTGGGAGCTCTGCTCAGCAGCAGCCAAAACACTGGTGTGTGTTATCAACAGCTTCCAGCTACAAAGCACAGCACTGTGAAGGATGCTGTGGGGAATGCTAACTCCGTCCCAGCCAGACCCAATACAGGTGAATCTACAAATAATTATTTTCCCCCCAAATAAAGACAATTTTTTATGGAGACATCATGGAGTATAGTGAACATGATGCACAGAGCATTGTGATTCTCCTGATAAACTGGAGTGATACCTTATGCTGCAGATTGATTTTACACTCCTGAAAATCACAATACAGAGGAGAGATATTTTCCTGGTGTTTTCTCCCTGTGCAGAGACCTCTCTTTGCTATGAGGGTGGTGGAGCAGGATGCCATTCCCAACCATGGAAACCCATCTCATTCCAATTGAAAGACTCTAGGATTTCTGATGCCTCTCCACAGGCCCAGCAGGGATTTTGTGGCAATAATGTAGGGCATACAGGCAGTGTTTGGAAGCCACAGTGCATTAGGGCAACTCAGATGACGAGCAGGCCTATGTCTAGGATTTGAAGCACTCCCCCAGTGGTTTCAGATCCATTTTAAATAAGAGAAATGACATTTATTTTCCATAAGTACAAAGAATGGTGAAAATCTTTGAGCCAAATGAAGCTTTTATCTATTAACAATCACCCATTGACGTACAAAGTTACACCTCATTGCGCAAAATGTGTCTTTCTATTTTTTTTTGTTATCAATGCATTGGAAATGCTACAGCTTCCTGTCCCAGCACATGTGCAGTCTAATACAAACAAGAATGTCTATTGAGGAAATCTGTGTTTGTAGTTTTGGGAAAAAAAGGCACTACGCAAGCCAAAGAGAGCCGGTATCCTGAGCAAGGAAACACACTGTACCAGGAGGCTTTGGATTCAATTCTTGACTGTGCCCCTGGGGACAATGGTAAGGCTTTGTGGAGGAGTGCAGAGCCACCTGCAAGCTCCCTTTTCAATGTCTGGTTTCTGGTTTATCTGGTCCCAAGGCCGACCTTAACACAGGTCTGTACAGCCTGACTTCACTGCCTCCTCCCTCACCATCACCAGCAGATGCAGTGACGTGAGTGCTTTCTGACAGAGGCTTGCCCTGGCCTTGACTTTCTGTCTGATATTAACATCCAGAGCACAGTGTGGGAGAGGTTGGGTTGGCGTTGAGCCACAGAAGTCCCTCTGCTCTTGGCTGTCCACCAGCAGAGCACTGTTGTGCTCTCTTGGCATGGTGAGACAGCCTCCATGGCAGTGTACTCTCCCATAGGGCTAGTGGAGATATTTTACTGAGCTCCTACTTCTGAATTCATAGACTTCAATGGAATGATATGTCAGGCATTTCAGTGCGTTAATGTCCTTCCTCATGAAAGCAAAATGCTTGCTTGTTGGTAAACAGAGCCATGTCATACTAGCTGTTATAAAATGATGAGCTGATCAAATTACAATGTTGGTAACTTCTTTTTGTCATGTAACTCACTGTGGAACTGCTTGGGAAAAGTCAAGTCAGTGCACCTCTTTTCCTTCAAAATACTTCAAGAAGTTAAAGGTTTCCACTTTTTGGGGAATTCAGGGTGTTAATTTTTTAAAACAAATATTAAAAGCTGCATTCACAGCACTTTTCAATATGGTATAACTTGAAAAGCTTACAAAGTATCTACAGGAAATAAGGAAATATTCTGCAAAGTGTCTGATTTTCTTCCTGCTTCAGTTTCATACATTTCAAAAGAAAAGGATAGAAAAGAGAAGAAGAGGATGAAATGTGAATTACAGATGAAAAGGAAATTGTCCCAAATGAATGCTGTTACATCAAAAATCTTGATGAGGACTATGCTTCCTAGGGGGAACCAAGAATCCATCATTAGTTTAATTAAAATCTTTATGTCTAACTAAAACTTTTCTTGGTTCATTTACAATATTGCTGCCACTGTTAACAACACAGTTAGGGCTGATGTATGCAAATGTTCTGGTACCTACTAACTTTCCCTGCTGTTCTGCTCACCCATCCTCTTCCCTTCTCTTGCCATACCCCCTCAAGAGCACAGTGGAGGTTTTCCTTGGGACACTGACCAGTGTCCCAAGTTGCTTGCAAGGAGAAGTGTGACACTCGCATTCCTCAGCCTGGGATCTGCATGAATTATCTTTATATGCTAGCTAAACTAAAATGTTGTTCCTTTAACTCTAGCAATTCCCAATTTCATATTTTGCTTGCTTTTCTGTTCTGTTTTATTATCCTTTAAAAACATTTTACTGGACACACATGGCTGCTTTCCTACAGTGCCCAGTAATTGGCCACTACCATTTGTGTTTGCAGTCCTGGGGTTTTGGTTATGTCTCTTCCTATACTACACTGTATTTTTATTCTAGGATCCTATTCTAGGCAGCTCACCCCTCCCAGAATAACTGCTTGTTATCTTTACCTATTAGTTAGCAATAGGCATTCATCGCACTGCACCATTGCACACAGCTAAACTAAAGCTAAAACAATTTAGGACGTAGCTATGTGATCTCTAGACAATTGCTGTCACAGCTGTGGCATGCTAAAATCAGCTCAGGACAAAAGGTTTGCAGACAAGTCCAAAGAATTTGTATTGCTAGGTTAATGCAAAATCTGTGGCCTCTTACCAGTAATGGCAAACTCATTTTTACTCATCTGCAGGGCACAAATTTTGGTTAGGAAGTTCATGTGAAGGTGTTCTGAAAGTCAAGGATTTGTCTGAACTACTGCTTATGGAAGCACTGAATGGGTCAAAATAAGTATGCAATAGTTCATAGAAGAATCCTATAAACCTTGAAATTGTGCAAATATACAGAGCTTTAATAAATTTATTCCTATAAGGTTTAAATACTAAGAAACACTTATGGGTGGTCTGCTTATGAAAGACTTAGTCTTGTCCAAGCTTCAGCTGTTAAGCCAGAAGAAAATATCTCATTACAACTGCTGATTGGAATTTTTATGGTCTAATCACTGACAGAAAACTTCATTATTACAAGTGTAATAAGTGAGTATACTAATTGTCTGTCTCTTGACAAACTAAATTTAACCTTTAACCTAAATTTTAATTTCAGTCATTGTCTACACAATTTAATCTAATTTTGTGGTTTGTTCTAGATGTGTGAGCACCGTTTTTCACATATGAACATTTCCTTTGATTCTGCTTCTTTTGGCATCCTTTTTATCTCTTTGGAGGATATTTTTCATGGTTCATCTAAACTTAGACAGACTTACGAATAAGTGTATTAGCATTTCCACATCATCTTTAGCATGCTTCATATGCATTTTATGCTTTTTGTACTAACAGCAGTCTGACTCTGTAGTCAGTAGAATTTGAATTTTTGAGATACTGAATTAGGATTGCAAAGTGCTCAGTATTTATACCCATGAGCATGGAAACCATAAAACAGCAAAAGCTCTGAGAGTCCTTGGATATCTAAAATAGTATGCCTTAACATAAGGAAGTCTTGCCAGTCTGATGTTATTGAGGCCAAAATGAGCCTCCCACACAGGGCCACCTAGCCCAGGACAGATAGTTAGGAATGAAGTGCTCACTGAGCTACCCTGAGCAAGTAACTCAGCATCCAGAGCCCATCTGGCAGCCCCAGGATTCTGAAATGGTGGCTTTGCAGATAGGCTTGTTTTCAAATATACACTTATAAAAATGTTAGTAGACACAACATTCTTCTGAGATCTCAGGAGCCCTCTAGGAAGGTTCTGTACATAAAGGCAACTCTGTTTCTTCAAAGGGTATTGGGAAATTAAATTTTAATGGATCTGTATTGTTTCAGTTCTCTTGTTTCTATGAGACCTGTGGGAACACTCCTTCAGAGTGTAATTGTCCTTAAGCTTTTATGAATTGTTTTAAGAGACCATCAAGTATCCAGCTACAACAGTTTTACACAACATGAGAAAGTTTACTGAGCAAAGTTGCTTGTCCTGATAAATATGACTGTTGTAAAAGCCATGTTCTGAGACTGGTTGGTTGATCACTTTAGGAATAATTGCTTGACTTCTTTGATGGGGAGGGGGCATGGCTGAAAAGGAGATTCATAGCGTTACTTGATGTCATCATTTAAAAAAAAATCTGTTGTGTTTAATGACTTACAGGAGATTCTTGAAAGTTTTCAAAAGTGGAGATTTGTAGTACAATAAAATCACTCATGGATGAGATTGTACAAAGCACAGATAGAATGATTTGTCTCTGATAATATTTTAAAGTTTTTATGTCAATATATCTTGTTTTGGCGGGATGAATTTGAGTGAATAATTAGCATGTCTTCTATTTGATGACCTGCATTGCAATACGCACTTGGCTTATACATGTCCTACTTAGGACTCTAATGACTTGCTATAAAATAATGATTGGAAAATTATAAAAATGTTTTGCTTTCTCCACCTATGTACACAGATATAGCACTTTATGGATTTGAGCAGTAGCCTGTGTGTATCTCAATTTTCAGTATTAAATTACGTGCATAATTACACTGCCTGCCCTATCTGTGCTGATCTTTGATTTTGACCTGTCCGTTACAAGTGGTTTTATTTCTAACAACAGTATCAGTTCATAAATAAAAAACAGGCTGCATGAGATGAACCTGAAAAACTGGAGTGCATTTCAAATGGGCTGTTGTCTTTGGCTGCGGAGCGTATCCTGGTATTGACCAGGAAAGGAACAGTCTTGATTTTCTTCTAATGTTAAAATCTCTCAAAGTAGCACTAACAAGTTTTCATCACTTTTAGCTAGTTAAATAAAGAGATCCACTACATCTTACTCAATAATAATCCAACCTGGAGCACTTGAGTACATATCTCAGTGGCACTTGATTACCTTATACATACAATAGATATAATCATAGAAATATAGAATCATAGAAAGGTTTGGGTAGCAAGGCACCTTTAAAGGTCACATAGTTCCAACCTCGCTGCCTTGGCCTGAGACATCTTCAGCTAGGTCAGGTTGCTCAGAATCCTGTCCAAACTGAACTTGGATGTTTCCAGGGATGGGGCACTTACAACCTCTATGGACAACCTGTTCCAGTGTTTCACCACCCATATTGTAAAAAATGTCTTCCTTATAGGTAGTCCAAATCTACCCTCTTTTAGTTTGAAGTCATTACTGTCATGTCCCACTCCTTAGTGGAAGGGAGCACCCAAGATTTATAAATGCTCA
>VYZT01006108.1:30699-49051 GCA_013400735.1 Pomatostomus ruficeps | reverse complement strand
CAATAGCAATGACTGTACAGTAGTTCTTTGTCAGAAGGTGTGCATCTCTGGATTTGGACTTTCAGCATTTCATACATGGCAGGTCTGCCTGCTCATCAATAAAGACATTCTTAGGACTACAAGTCCTGATTACAAATGGTATTTGTTTTGAATTTTGTTGCTCATGGGGAGAAAAGGAGGCTNAGCTTTTGAAAATGTGCATTGGTGCTAATGTTTTTCATGTTAATAATATAGTTTCTTTAAAACTGGTGAAACTGAAAATGGTTGGGGACTCATTTTGCACATTGAGCTTTCATATTCTGAAACTGACTTAATGTTAAAAATTGCATCTACTGAATCACAGATCTTTATGACAGCCACGCTTCCTCTTGAAGGATTTCATTCGAAGCCTTAATGAATCAGGCAGGGATTTGTTGTACTTTCTCTTGCCAAATATAATCTCTGACAGTCCTTTTCTGTTAAGTAAAAGGCTGGCTACGAATTCAGTTTTAGGATAGCAAAACCAAACTGGGATGTATTGCAAGAATTCACAGTGGAAAATATCAGCTACTGTAATGGGTGATTAGTAATAATTTCTTGCTCATACAGAAAATATATCATAGTTGGATTTCGAAGCCCTCACTCTAGTTGTTGCTATGGTGAGTTGAGTCTCCTGTAAACAATAGCCAATGTTTTCCAAAATAGAGTCCTTTTAAAGGAAATAAGGGTACCAGAGATTTTGAGATCATTTTATTCACAAAGTTTGATTTATTTAAAGCTAAAAGGAGTCATTTTAATGTTTTTAGATAATCTTTGTTTTCCATGTTGAAAGTGTTATCATATAGAAAATTGCCAAAATTGAGTAAAAAAAAAGAGATTCAGGTCATTAAAAGTTGAGCAGCAGCATAGATTAATAATTTTAGAATTTAGAAACTCCTCTGAAAATTATACATTTAACTTGTATAATAAATATAATATTATTCTTCTTTTTTGTTTTGCGAGTGAAGAGAAAAATCAATTACTAACAATACTGGTCCAGTTGTGCACATATTTCACTATTTCTCTTGTGGAAACCTTCCTGTATTTTAGCTGGTCTGCCCCTGATATTAATATTAAACTTAAGTAACCAGAGATTTTGCTGATTAGAAATTATGTAAGACTCATGTAAAAATGCAGGAAAAATAAATAATCTGTAAGCAAATAAACCTTGTTTGGTTATACTTTCCCCTATATGTTAAAAAAATAATCTTAGTCTGTGATAGGAACAGATTTATCCTTGTTGCACTGCTTCCTCTTTCCAGAGTGTGAGAGAAGAAATCCAGTAGTGACCTGTTTTGCTGAGTTCCTTTGTTTTACTGGGAGGGTGGACATATTTTCCCCCTCGGCGGATTCTATGGAAGATGACCTTATATATAGAAATAGTCCATGCTTTTATTTTCAATTATCCCCCATGATTTGCTACACCGAATAAATATTGCTCTTAAAAACAGCTTAGTTTCTTAGATAGACTACAGTGTAAAGGATGATGTGCTGTGATACATACTGTGATTTGTAACTAACACAGTTAAATATTCTCTTCAAAATATAAGAAACCAAAAACCAAGCAACATCTCTATCAGATTCTCCAAACCCACGTGCAAGTGACCTGAAAAACTGAGCAGAGAAATTATGTGCTCTCAGCAGTGTTTGCTTTTAATAAATTTTAGAAAAATAGGAAAAGTTTCAGAAAAAAGAGTGCCCCTCAAGTTACTCTGAGATGCCAAGAGGGCATGTGACAAGGGCTGGGAAATGGTAGGGTGGGTTTCGTGCTGTGGCAGATTATGAGAACACCCTGTGGTCATAGCAGTTCATAAATAAACAAAAAGTTCAGGATAAAATTAATACTGGCCAGCATGGTTTAATGCAAAACTGCTCTTTGTTATTCAAACTTGCTTCAGCTCTTTGATGACAATAAATATGGCGGATAAACAAATAGGTGTGGTGCACTTAGGCATTTAAAAGGCATTTCACTTTGTACAATACGCTGTTCTGATTTTAAAAACCCCTATCACAATACCATGTCAATAAAACACATGTTCAACAGATGAAGGTCTGGCTGGCTGACAGGTAAGGCAGGAAGCTGTTGATGGAAAGCTGTCTTGGAGTGTGGGTGTTTCTCATGGTCTTCTGCAGACACCGTGGTCAGCACAGTGCAGCGTCTCGGTGTTTATAAAGCTCACATGAGATCACTGCTGAAAGAGTAACTGGATGGTAAATAATCGTGAGGACAACAGTCTTGTGTAGAGACTGGGCCACTTGTCCAACACTTAATCTTAATTTATTTTTCTCCATGGGGAGCCGCTGGTTTGAACCGTGGTCTGTGACATACATTCTTATTCACAAGATATCAGAGTAGTCCAGTGATGAATTGTGACCACAAAACCTATGAATTTATGTAGTGGTGGCATCTCTGTGTTAAAACCCACGAGGGAGTCAGGTTAAGGGATTGGTGGGAAGATTTGGTGAATTTCTAATCAGTAGTTTATGGAGATCTGGCAGATCACCTGTGGAGATGCTTGGAAAAGGCTTTAAAACGCAGCAAAAAGTTTACCTCTGAAATAACGGAGACAGATCTGTTGCCATTGCTGGGCCATTGCAGTTCTTCATCCGCAGAGGGACAAAATATAAATTCTGATGAGAGACATCGATTGCCAGTTATAATTCTTTGGGTAATACCTCATGCTGGTAGTATTTACTTTTCAGCATTCAAGAATGCTGCTGAGTAAATAACATGCAATGGAGAATATCAGACTTTGTTGCTGTTGCTGGTCTTAGTCTTTTTATTTCCTGGGGCTGTGTGTGTGCAATGCTGGTGGGGCTTGTGAACAAGATTTTGGGTTCTGTTCCAATAATTTAGTCATAATAATGTGGAGCAGTCGGATGATGGTACTCTTTCTGTATCAGCAACATCCAATGGAAGTCGGTTTTGAAAGCATATTTTCTGGTTTTCAGCAGTATTTTGTTGGCAAGTATGAGTTCTGAGATTCACTATGTAGACAGAGAAGGACCTAGATGGGTATTTTAAATGAGGGTCTTACTGAATCAAAATAAAAGAGCACAAGACATAGTAAGTGTCATTTCCTAGAAGGAGGAAGGATGCATCCCTTAGAGTTTTGGGATAGCCAAAATTGACCTTACAAAGAGGTGCACAGAGAAATTCAACCCTTAGATATTTCTGAACCTCCATGTTAGTTTGTTTCAAAATAACCTTTAGGAAAAAAAGAAAATGAAAGACTCAACTGTTTTTGAGAAGATATTGAGAAAATGTTCCACTGCTAATGAGACAGAGTTTTTCTTTGATTACAGAGAGCAAGGAAGATAATTTTTGTTGTTGCTGTTTTACTTATTTCATCTGAAATAATTTCCAGGCCTAAAAGGGAGGCCAGTGTTTTGTCTCTGCTTATACACTTTCTCTATTGCATAGAAGAAGGCTTAGAAGTCTGAGACAGATAGTATTTTGCTCTAATATATTAACCCATATCAATATTTCAGATTTATATTTGTTTTCTTACTCTATTTTTCTCTTCCACTGTCAGTTATAACACTCCATCATGCTCTTCCTTTGAAACAAAACTGATGAAGGCTGTGAAGATATTCAGCACGTACAAGTGTTCCTTACTGAGTTTAGCAAAATGTTAGATTAAAAAAACATTTAGAAGGACAAGCATGTTTTGAGAAGTCATAAAAGAGAGACTATTGAGCATATCTTTGTTAAAAAGTAAAAATTTCTATTGATTCTCAGGAGCCAGCCCTTTGTTCTTCACTTTCGAACATATTGGAGCAAGCTGAAAGGGATATACTTTCAGAAAGGTGGTGAGTAAAACTAGAAACTACACAAATAATTTGGAATTTTTCTTTTCGCAGGAATTAATGCTTATAGCTCTAATGCTGTGTGTCTATGTATAGGCAACCTGATGGGATTTTTTCAACATGTCTTTGGATGTCTGGTTTCCAACACTATTTTTGCTGTTGCTTTCCTGGTATTTGTCTTATAACAACAACATAAAGGATGCAATTGATGACTGTGGATGTATTGGAACATTTCCAGAGCCTTGTTCCATGTATGGACTGTATGTTTTATCAGAAGTCCCTGGTATCTAAAAAATAGCTGTACTTTTTAATAGCTGGTGTATTTTTTTTAGAGCAACTACAGAATTTATTTAAGAAATTACTTTTTTTGCACATTTTTGGACCTATTATTCATGAAACAAATAAGATTGAGATAAGTCGGAGAAACACAAGAAATCACATCTAATTTCTATCAGTCAAACATGGTTTGCAAATGGCATCAAAAAGAATTGTGTTGCAATAACATAGTTAAAAATAAACACAATAATTTCTGTTATTTGGCTCCCATTGTGGCTTTTCAATCTGTGCATTCTTACTTATATTTTTGATTCAAAATCATCATATAAGAGATGACAGAACTCCAATTTCTTTTCAGTCCCTCCATTTTCCATCATGCTTATCCTCCTGGGAAATGTTTTAATATATTCCTCTCACAGCATTAAGAGATCAACAATCATTTGTTGCTCAGGTGCTGGTTCTCTGGAGCTGTTTGTATGGGCTTGGTGATAGTTCCACCAGATAATCAATGTATATACCAAAAATTTTGTAATTAAAATTTTTTTGTGTGTATATCCCAAATCTGGGCTTCCCTCTTCATGTCACTAATGGCTGCTCTTCATGTACTTGGTACTTGTTCTACAAAAGTACTAGAAAGCCCTCAGTGCAAAATAGACAGCAGATAAGGACACAGGGAAATAAGATTCAGAAAACTATTTGTAGTTTTCATTGAAGTCAGGTGTGCTGAGGTGTTGCGGAGGGAAGACTCAGACGACTCAGTGTGAGTTAGCAATGAGCTTCGTTTATTGATCAGTTACATGCCTTTATATAAGCCCTATAATGTGTCCATGCATATTCTGTAACCCAAGCGTGCTATTGGTGTGCTTTTGCAAGTCAACCCCCCTTTTTTGTTTCCCTTTTGCTAATGTCAACATTCCCGTTTCCCATCTTCCTTCTGCATTCCTACCTGACTAAAAAACGTCTTGTTATTGTATAGCTCCCTTGTGAAGGACACAGTGTCCTTCGGTTTACATCCTTAAACTAACTGACTACGCTGTTTCCCCATCTCCTCGGCCACAAGCCGTTCCATGCTCACTTTCCTTCATCTATTCTGCAACACTGAGGGATATGAACATTTTTTTGATTCCTGGCTCAGTCTAACTAAAGGATTCCTGTCCACTGAAGCCCTGGGCTGGGACACCCAGCACCAAGTTTCTGACTTCAGAAGGGGCATTGATATATAGACTCGTGCATTAGGAGATGCCATATCTGGCACCTGTTATCTCCCCACCAAACAGGGGAAGAGCCTGTGGGATGTTGCAGTTCGTCTCTGGAGTTGAGCCAACATCCTGGCAGCATTGAAAGGAGCAGGTCCCTTTTCCAGCCTAGGAGCCCTGCTGTTCTCTTTATGCCAGTTGAATTCACGTAATGGGAATGAAAGAAAACCAATCTAGGAAAACAAGCTTATGGTTTGGACTTTTTATTTTTTAACCAGGTGGATGAGTCAGACTCCTTTGTGTGTAGCCATAATGATTGCAACAGTGAACTGGATGAAAGAAACACTTATTTCATGAGTGAGAGACCAAAACTTCATTATTTTCACTGTATAGTGTCTAGAAGTAGCATTTATTTCATAAAACACAGATCTTGCCAGAGCAATATGTGCCATGGTGCCTTTGGAGTGAGTTCTTGCAGGTCCCGTTTGGACATGGTGGGAATCAGAAAGTCCTTCCTCCATCCCAGGGCTTGGCTGCAGACCTTGGCCTTTGTGGGCTCTGTGGGTAAATCACATCCTTCCCCCTTGCCTTCTGTCAACACTTAGATGCCTCCACTCCCAGGAAAGAAAACCAGCTTGCAAGCTGACAGAGATCCTTGGTCTTTCAGCCAGGTCTACAACAGGGATGAAGACCAAATGCACGATCCACAGCATGCACCGACCTAGGAGCTGGGAGTGGAGGGAAGTGTAACAGGATTCAAATATACAAAAAGCTTCTGACAAGACAAAGGGAACATTGATTTTTTTAAAAAATTGTTTACTTTGTCAGTTTGTGGTGGGTAATTCAGGGAGTAACGGGTTTAAAATTCAGAAAGGATTATATAGGGCAGATGTCAAAAACTGTTTCTTTGTGGTAAAGACACAGGAGTGAGTTGGTTGTATGTAAAGACCTTCAGTGATGAAGGTGCCAAAGCCTAGGCAATATTTCTCAAGAATAACATAAGTGTAGTAGATTTTCTTTAGGGAATGAGACTGGACAAGGTGACCACCTGAGGTACCTTCCAGACCTTTGCCTCTATAAACTTTATTTGAACTGACCTGGAGACCACAGGCAGAATGTTTTAAAGGAAGCCCATTACAGAAATTGTCTGGGGATCACATGCCCCCTTATTTCCTGAAGAAGTTTTGGGCTCATCTCTACAAGAGTCTATGTTTTCTGGGCAGCACTGACTGCCTGAGGCCAACCCATTTTCTGCAGGAATACCTGGAATTAGCCATTGTGTTTGAGTACTCAGACCTCTGATTTTACCCATGTGAAAGGTAAAAGCAATTTTTTGTAGTTCTAATGCTAGACTCTAATGTCCAGAGAAGATTTATATTGCTTACAGATGGGTGCAAATATCTCATCCTTAAGGCACCCCCAAAGCTTCATTAGCAAGCTTGGACTGGAGTGATTCAGCAGAAATAGAAATTAAAATGTTAAGCTTTGTAGGTGTGCTGCAGGATGGGACAAAGCATATGTTTATATCCTATGAAATAAAATGTGAAAGAAAATAAAGATTACAACAAGCCTGTAAGAAACAAAGAATTTGTAGCTGCAATATTGTTTGTCTTGTGAAGGAAACCATGACGTGTATTTCCTAGTAATGTCAGCTGATGGAGCTGAGACCATAAAATGTTCCTTGCCACTAGCGGAACATTTCTATTTGCCAGTTATTGATCGTATTACTAGTTATTGTGAAAAACATATATTATAAATTGCATTCCTTTATTTTTTTTCTTTTCTTTTCGCTTATGTGAAAAGTTGCTGTGCTGTGAGCAGAGGAAGCTACTGCCACAGAAATTCTCTGGAGAAACAGGAGGACACATTTCCTCTCCACAGCCTATGTTTAGAATGTGAAATAACAGGCAGGCAGGCAGGCAGGCAGGCAGGCAGGCAAGCAGGCTTATCAACTGCCTGATTTTTTCAAGAATCCTTGTTTGTATATAGTGGCTGCCCCGTTCTCACTGATGGCCTGCAAGTCTCAGGCTGGCTGAAATAGTGTGCTGTTCAATGAGAGCATCCCAGCACTGCAGATGATGAGCTTATACAGAGGCACACAAATTGCAAATGCTTCTGAGCCATGTTCAAAACCACTGGTTACATTCGAGTGGTAGGAAGGTAGGCAAAATAGTTTGGCGTTTAAGCTATGATTAATTGCACACATAGAAAAATCAAATCACAAATGGCAAAATACCAGGAGGTAGATCAACAAGGTCTAGATAAACTCTTTGCTGTTATGGCTGCCACAGATCAAAATGCCCCAGACAAAAGAAATCTCTGTTGTGTCTCTGATGTAATTTAAATTTAAATGGTAGCCTTCAGTTCCATAGCATTTGCTTTCTACATTTTTACTTCTGATCAGGATAAGTGATTATTGCTTTTTGTTCAGAGCTGTAAGAATAACAATAAAATGCCACCTCTCCACCTCATCTTTTTTGAGGTGCATTTAAGCCCCCAGCTTCCCCATTGTAAGGCCTATTCCTTCCACCCAGCTCCCTGTACATTGCTTTCTAAGCACAATAATGTAGGAATATTAATAATTCATGTTCTTGTCTTGCTTTCATTTTTCTCCTCCCAGGCTCAGCCACACAGCTAAGGTTCAGGCCCTAAACAAAATGCTGGCTATCACTGCACAACAACCCTGGATGTGCTCCTTGGCTTCTCCTCAGAAACAACCACTCTGGAAGGGCTCTCTTCACTCCAGAGCCACGTGCCGCTGGAGCTGCTTTGCCTTTGCTCCCTCCCCTGCCCACTCATGCTAGCTCACCCTCAGCTGGATGACATGGATCCCCCCCTTGGCACAGGACTGACTGGGGCAGAGGCAGCAAGGGTGTGATGCTCATGCTGGCCTTCCTCCTCTCTGCTGCTGCTCAGTGCTGGAGCGCTCGTTCTCCTCCTGATCGAACGTGTAGCTACAAATCTGACTGCCATTCCAGGCCTTTTGACCACCAGAGGTTTTTAATGCAGTTTATTAATTTTCCTTCGCCATATGAACTCAGTGTTTTTTTGTTCGATTCTCACCACCTATCCGCCCAGTTGCCTTGTCTCTGATTGTTACACTCTCCTGGGCCCTCCTATATCCTCCCATTTCCCTTTGTGTCCCATCATCAGTACAGTTACACATCTCCTTTGCCATCCCCTGGCATTCTCTGCCTTTTGGACCCCTTGAAATCATCTCTCTTACCACAGAGATGTTCAGCTGGACCTGACTTCTTACTAGAAACCAATCAATTCTTGCTACTCCCTTTTCCATTTAGTTCTCTCATAAAGGCTCATTGCTGCAGCCCTTCTCCTTCAGCAGTCTTCTGTCTTTGTAAAAAAAGGAAAATGTGACATTAATGTTTATGTTTTATTTAGATCAGAACATCTTAAACCCTGGTTTACAGTACTGACTACATGCTTCCAGGACTGAATATCAAAAGATACTTTCAGTCTGAATGGCTTTTATTGTTTTTCTTTTCCTCAAAAAGTATTAAGAACTGTTTATCATATAACAATTTAAGACGATTTTAGAAATAATCCAAAAGGTTTTTCCAAGCTGTTCCTTTCATATGCTAAGTTCTTCTGAGAAGGAAATTATTTTCATCCACTTTCTAATTGCTTGATGATTTATATGAAATGCAGGCTTATTAGTTAC
This sequence comes from Pomatostomus ruficeps, assembly GCA_013400735.1. Taxonomy (NCBI): domain Eukaryota; kingdom Metazoa; phylum Chordata; class Aves; order Passeriformes; family Timaliidae; genus Pomatostomus; species Pomatostomus ruficeps. The sequence goes on along the minus strand of VYZT01006108.1, from coordinate 40,072 downwards.
AACCATTCCATATTTCTCAAAGAGAGATGAAAATATTTTGAATGAAAATGATTCTGGATAAGTTATTTGAAAGACTGATTACCACTACTGGCTCCTATTACATAGACATGAATATGTCCCTTTATTTTTCAATATCTTATGAGTTTAAAATTAGCCTTTCACTGACTGGCTTTGTAGCTGAGCAGTAAAAATTTCTTCTTAAAAAGTGAAAATAATTTGATTTTGTTTTAGTAACAAAAGGAGATTTTTTTACCAAGTTGCTTTCATGGTTCTCATGCCTTTGAATAATAAAAGAAAAGCATAGGTATAGAAAGTAAAGTTATCTAGAAGTAGAGGATCCAGGTCAATGATAGGTCAGGAAGAGGAAACACAGCCAAAATCAAATATGCCTAAAATAATTATGCTTTACAGCATTATATTGTGTTTCTTAAAAAGTATTTTGAGTGACTCAGAGAGAAGGATGCTAAAGGATACACTGACTGGAGAACTGTGCCAGTAATTAGCAATCCTGGATCCTGAAGGCCTTATATGTGATGGCTTTCCCCTGTGTCAGGAATATTGTTCTGAAAATAAATGTTAGCCAAAATCTTTTTTTTAGTTAAAATTTCGACTAATATCTCTAATTTCTTCCAAGTAGCTTACGGACCGATAAAGCATTAGAAAAAATTGTTTTTTTTTAAATTACTCCTTCCTTCCAAAATGCATGGATAAGAGAGGTCAAAATACGCTGCTTCATGTCTGGGGCACAAGCAGAAATGGATAAAGTTCCCAGTATCACATTAGTTCTGTGCACAATCAACCTCACTTTTTATCCCAGAGCTCTTCCTGCTGTTTGGTTCTCCCTTTCCAGCCTCTCTCCAGTCAGCACCACCGCATTGCACTTGACCTGGTGCTTTTCAGGGATGAGATAGCAGCTCTGCAGTCATCCAAGATTACTGATAATCTCTTCCAGCCACTTGTTTAACTCTGATAATACCTCAAATGTCCAATTTATGTGTTACTTTAAAGACACTTGCTCCTACTCAGCAGATTTAAACTCTCAGTGGTTAATCTCCCTACACTTACCCCCACGGTGTGACCTCTGCCATGCTCTGCAGTCACCCTGCAGTTCAGCTGGTCTGGGTGGCAACTTTCTCCCTCTGTTTACTTCTAGCTGTGCAAGGCTGAGGGTTCTCCTGCAGCCAAGGGTAAGCAAAACTGCAGATCCTATGGTGAGTTTTACTCTGAATAATTAATTTTGCTCATCCTCTTTCAAAACCAGAAGCAGAAATTGTCAGGAGAACAAGTGGGGAGAGCATTACTACCCTGTACATTGTTCACATGACCTTTCTCGGGCAGATACTGCCAGGAAGGTGATGCTGGAATAAATGATTCTCTGGTCCAGGTGCAGGTTTTTTACCTTAGAAAAGATATCATGACTTACTGTTGTCTTCTTTACCCTGAGGCAGGGATACTTGAGCTATGTTGATAGAACACAGACCGGTGCATTTTCTCCATTCTCCAGAGTTTTTCCCACTGCCTGTGTGACAGTAAGCTCAATTGTTTGAGAACTCACAAAGCATTTTGATGGTACTTCTTTTAGCCTTCATCTTAGAGCAACACTCTACGTGCAGCCTAACTTACAGCTGCAGCTCTGCTTTGTCTAACACTCGGCAATCTCAGGATCAGGCACTCCATAAGCACAGAAACGATTCATTCCTGTGGCATTTCCTGGTTAACCAGTGCTGTGCCTTGAATCCCCACAGCTAGGTCTGCACAGCTTTTCACCTCCAGTAGCTTTTTACTTCTATGCTCCTGGGATTTCAGATTATTCTCCACTGCTGTGGAAATGTGTGCAAAGTCAGGTAATGGTCAATGGATTTTATAATTTTTGTAGTACAATGTTACATAGCCTTTAAAAATTAAAACTGTAAAAAAAAAAAATCAGGAAGCTTTAATCTTTTAACTGTTATTGGGACTAATCACTTATATTTAGTATTACAGCTGTTCTTGGGATGATTACACAACTATAGAAAGGTGCAAGGGAGATCAGAATCTGGTCCCTCAGGTTTTCCTCTCCTGCCATAGCAATGCAATTTCCTACCTTTTATGGTCAACGACACTGCCCTTTAAGCTGATTTAATTTTTTTCCAGATTGTGGAAACGAAAAAGATTAAATTCACAGAGTCCTGCAAATATCAGTTATAATACAAAAGAAAAAAATCTCTCTGATTCTAAATGCTTACAGAACACCCTTTTTGCTACACACATAGCAGGGGTGTAAGTTAAGCTATATCTGAGGGAAATATGGCAAGTTTTTTACCCAGTGATGTATTTGCTTAAGCCCTCTTTCCATTAAGGCACCTGGATCCATAACTTCATGTTATAAAATAAGTGTTATTCATTTATGAGTGAACATACTGTACTGTTCCTTCTTGTGGGACTTACCACTGCTAGTAGGGGACTCTTTTCTTTTACTGGAAGCAGTCAGGAAAATCTCAGCAGGCCTTTGTACAATTATCGTGGCCCCAGGTTTCCATCTAGTGCACTTCCAGCTTTGCTGTTCCTAGCCAGTGGGAATTTAGCAAACTACTTGGAAGGAGATCTGGTCACTGAGGCATCAAAATCTACCTTCTTCTCGCACACCAGAAGGTGCGGCTGCAGCCTGAAAGCTGCACTGTGCCTTTTCACACAGAGATCTCATCAGGGAGAGAGTCCCAGGGTTGGGACACAGCATCCAAAAATAAACACCTTTCAGTGCTTTCATTATGGGGGCTTGTAGTCTTTCCTCCTTTTGTCTTGGCTTTGGAAATTGGGTGAGATATCTTGCCTGTTTGGCCATGTAGAGGAGAAAGGGATAATTTCAATGGATGTCCTAAGTTTATTAACTTTTCCTGTCTGCCATGAGCAAAGGCAGGAAGCAAGCTCTCAAAACATCTCTTACAAGCAGATCAAACCTATAGATGTCTGTGTCAGAAATATTTGAAAGCATGATTAAATAAAGTCGCCTGAGCCAGGCACATTTTAAAAAATAAGCACTGTATTACTTCAACGTGCTGTAAATAGTAATTTACTTTAGTTATTTCCTTTAATTACAGCGCTCCATCTTTACACAAGGTTGTTTTTAGGAACAAAGGGACCAATGTCACTGTAAGGTGTATGCTATAATAGAGACATTTATATTAGGCTTCAGGAGAAGCCTACAGTGTATCCAGCAATTCTGTGGCTCTGGTGACCACCGACCCTTCTCTGGTTTTGTTAATGTGTTTTTTCCTTTTATATATGTGCTCATTAGGCTCTTTCTGATTCTGCGATGAAGTTCTCCCAACACTTCAGCTATTACCCTGCACTGTTATTACTTTTCTGACAGATAATATCAGAATAAGCCAGAATTAAAATAGACTCTCCTCTATTATATAAAAGGTACAGATTTTAAGGGAAACAATGCAGCCCCAAACTTTTCACCCAACAAGAGTTATAAATGAGCAAATTGCTCCAAATGTTTTTACAAAGAAACAGGAAACCAAGTTATCTAGCAAACCTATTTATACACAGTAGGTAACCCTGGGTTGCAGGCAGGACTAATAAACAAAGAATGACAACCTATTTCTTTTAATGACAAGGTGACATATTTATTTTTATTATTTCACAGAAGTATTCACCAGACTCATCTTTCACACTAAAGCCCTATTCTCCTTTCCTGCAGACAGAGCATGTAGCCTTATTGCACTCAGGTTTAGTAAAAACATAAAAATTAAACCCAGCACTTTTGGAATAAAAAAAAAGGTATTTGACAGCCTGCAGTTTACTGTATCAGAACATAAAATTTAAGATTTTTCTTGTCTGAATAAAGTTTATATGCTCATTTTTGTAAAGTTGAATTACAGCTACCAAAAGTGATTTTTTTAATGCTTAAGTTGAATTTCTCCTTCTCTATGAACTGGAACACCATTTCCAATAAAATATGACTGATTATTCTACCTAAATAAGATGCTTTAAAACTTCTAGGGCATTAAATCACATAGTTTAGAAATGATAGAGGACCTTACAATATATGAAAACTGCAATAATGAACTTCAGATATAAACTAAGTTACCATAAAATGGGCTTACTTTTTCATGCTTAGTGTGACATTTTACAATAATAGTATTTTCTACAACAAAAGTGACAATTCACTTTCGTTCGAAGAAATAATCAACTTAGTTTGGCTAAATTTACTTTGTGTGTGTGTGTGTGTAACAGGAAAATGGATATATAAAATAATTTACATTTTATTGAACTAGAATTTAGAGTAGCTACAGATCAAGATGCACTTTCCAATTGTGTAGATGTAGACATTGTGCATGCAAATCTCACACTAGAAATGAATGAATATCTGTTTTGCATGACAGTTAATGAAAGGTCTATTAATTAACTCTTTCAAATGAAATTGTGTTAAGCCATGGAAGTGTCTAGACCACAAAGATTTTTCTTCCTCCTGTCCTTTTTTATTTATGTTTTGCTTAGGTGTTGAACACATGTTCTTAAAACACAGGAACCTAGAAATGTAGTGGTAAAAGGAAACAGAATGGTAGTATAATGTGAGTGGTGGTTTTGTATGTTCATGGGTATATATTTTCTTTCTGCTCTTTACAACAGCTGTCTGGTCATGGGAAATATGTTACTAAGAAAGAAAGTTCTATTCTTACTCAAATAATTGTGTTGTAATAACTGGAGAACAAAATAAGGACTTCTAACCTTATGAGGTTGTCATGAGTTCCATAAAAAAATTCTATACTGTTTAAAAAACCCAAGCCCAACCTAAACCAACCTAATTACAGTAGAAAGAAATAGAAAAAATATTTTTAAATGCTCCAAACCTCATGTTTTAGTTTCACTGTGCAATATAACCCATTCAGTAAATAGATCTTTTGGTTTCATGTAAATGCTGCTTACTTTGAAGACACAGCCAAGTGAGTAAACATTTTAGCATTCTGGGGATTTTATACTTTTAGCATTGTATATAAACCCTCGCGAGAGTGGATAACAATTCTGTTAACACAAAAGGAAAGGCAACCTACCCATTTAAAAATTATGTCACCAGCATCCCCTTTATTAAATGCTTGAAAACATCTCATGTCATGTCCATATTACTTGCTTGAAATTGTGCTGGGTTTCAATGTGACCTAATACAAAGACACTGTCACATTCTCCTGTGGGAATTCAAACTTTGTGGAAAATACAGTTCCCCCCACCCCCCCATGCTTTCACTAAAAAAACCAGCACACTATTTTAGGTGTCCTCCATCCTGCCAGTTCCCTGCACATTGTTTTATGATACCCGCATTTTATGGAAAAAAAAAAATCAACCCAAAATGCCAACACAGTTTTTACATTACCATGGATATACTCTAAAAGTGCCATTATTGAGTTAGCAACCTATTCCTGTTCATTCATGAATGAATAATGTTAGAATTAACATGAGCTATAGTGCATTATTTATTATTTCTCTGGATTTGATGCTTAGCAGAGGTGTTAAAAGTCTGATGCCTTTTAAATGTAATTCATTTCCTTTCATTATGCATTTTGCTGGCTAAAAGAGTCCCTTCACTTTTCTTTTGCTATAGCTGTTTTAGGGTAATACTTAAAATTAGAGAAATATTAAAATTATTTCAAGTTATTAGTTAAATAGATAGAGCAATTAGTTAGAAGCATGCAATTATTTAGTATCAGTCAATAGATCCTGAAGTAAAATTGAAATATAGGCATTTGGCTAATATCTGCATGTCTGTCGTGAACATGAAGACAAAATTATGCTCTTATGCTCTTTTACTGTGATTTTTATTTCTGAAAGTTCAAGAACTAGCAACAAAGTATCCAGGCTGGAAGTCTGACACCATCAAAGTAATGGGAAATTAATTCACAGTAGCATAACTGTGTGGTGATTTTTCTTGTTTAAACAAGATTCTTATTTATGTTGTTAAAGACTCAAGATTAATATTTTATGATTCATAATACATGGTGTTGAAGGTTGGTGAACTAGGCAGTGAAACAGTAATTTCCTAAGAAGCATTTTCAGCACAAGCAAAACTGCACAAATGCTGTGCAATAGAGGCTGCTCCCGTGGATCTGAACAGGAGATGGATCCATACAGAAATTAAGAGTTCTAGTTACAAGCTGGGAAAACACCCCGTCTGACTGCAAAAATCTAGCGATTGTGTATCAAGAGCAAATTGAACAGAAAAAGATTCTTACAGGGCACTGTGAGAATGCTTTCTCACCTGTGGGTATAGCTGATTATCAGACTTATAGTTATGAGGGTTTTGGCAAGACTTGAAAATTCCTGCCATGACTTCTGTCTACTCAAAACAAGCTGTTGGCTAGTGCTGTTGGCAAGCTTAGCGTTTGCTGCAAGGCTTCTGAAAAAAAAAATATTTCAGTCCTTAATCACTTAAGAGAACAATTGCTTCCCCAAGGCTTCTGTCTGCAATTTGAACTGATGCATCTCTTCTGTAGAGATGCCACGTGACACATCCCACAACCACCTTAATTTGAATTCGCAAACCTTATTTGCAAGGGTTTACAAAATACCTCTGAAGTTCCCCGTGCAACTCTGTAACTGCCCAAATCGTAACTTTCCAGAGGCCAAAGAACAGCCTGGAATATGGGTCATAGTGCCTATAAGAAAACTGAAAGCAACCAGACCTGCAGTGGGTAAGGAGACCTGGGCAGAGGTAGAAGGAACTTCCCACTTTGCATATTCATGAGATGCTTGATGATTGGACAGGACAACATTAAGTACCACCACATCACCCTAGTTTTTCTCAGACACTGAATGATCAGGTACTTTGGCTGACATCAGATTTTGTATATCAGCAAACAGTCTAAACATAAACAGAAGCTGTGAAATCCAGGCATTTGTGCTCATGCAAAGGCTGCTCTGGTCAACCTGACTGCTTGATCAGCCTACCTGGACTTGGCAGCTGGCTCCTCCTGCGAGCATGCTGCAATATCCCATCTCACCGCATTGGATCTTGCACTGCCCCAGCAACCGTTTGAGAATCTCAGCTGGAATTTCTCATATTGAAATCTGTGTTTCGGGCTCTGAATATCCTACTCCTTCTGCCATCATGTCAATATGAGAAGGCAGTGCATCAATTAACAGTTATTAAACGCACTGATGAATCCAAAGAAAGACTAATCTGAGCCTCTCTTCTGTAGAAGGAGTTACAAGAAGGAAAAGCACATTTCATAGTCATTAAATGCCTGCTAACTTCAGACATGTGAGCTGAGCAGGAAGGATTAGGAAGGAAAAGAATGCCAACAGCCACAACTTGCATCTGGACACTTTCACCCCCTTTCTTATAATGGACAAAGACTTAAACCCACAGTAGCTTTATTTAACTCTTGTTTACTCTTGTGGTAATTATGAATCTAAGTAGGGACCAGACAATGAAATGCATATCTTCAGGAAACTTGGTCTGTGTGGTTTGAGTAGGATTGTGTTGCAACTTTTTCCCCTAAGGCTTCAAACACCTCTCACCCAAAACTCTAAGGTAAACTATGAAACTGTAATGAATAAATAAAGAAATTTACACTACCTAATTAATTAAAATCCTGGGAAATTAGCATTAAAATGGTATTCCTTGAAATAAAAACATTATTTACAGGTTCTTTCTACTCCTTATTAAAACCATAAACTGCTTTAATAGGAGAGAAATTTTGGAAAACATACTTTGTATACGGTCATTTAATTGAGCTATTGTACTGAAATGGTACTACACATTTGGAAAAACATGTTTTTCTTTTAATCTATGCAATTATTTTTGAATGTGTGTATAATTTATTTTTCTGAAATTCTGGAAATGAAAATTATTTAGAGAGGACCAAAAACTCCACCCAGACATTCCCAGCAATACAAAACATGCCCTGATTAAAAAACCCCAAACTTTCAGTCAACACCCATTAACAAAAAAAACCAACCACCCAACCAAACCAGAGGCTGAGCAGCAGAGCACTGAAGTCAGCATCCGAAAGCATATTTGTGTGTCCTGCATCTTGTCATGATTGATGTGTTGCACTCATGTGGCATTTGAAAAACATTGTTTTCCTGGTACTTAGCAAGATGACAAATTAACAAATGGAATAAATGGATTACAAAGCAGTTACATAGTCATTTATGCCTTTTTCCTATCCAGTCTAGACTACTACAAAGTGATCTGAGGCTAGTTACAAAAAGATATACAAGCTTTACAAGGTGCAGCATGCAGCAGGGTGATTAATGCAGAAAGATTAATGGACATAATTTTGAATTGGTAGGTTTTGTCTTATGCTAGTTGCTCGTTTTGTTATTAATAGGTGAAGAAATCATGACCCTTATTTCATAAATCCTCAGAGGGCTGGCACTGGGCTGCCACAGATAGCATTCCTGAAGCATCTTTGAAACAGCCTCTGATAAACAGGGGCAAAGATGATGATCATCCAGGACCAAACCTCCGAGAAAAAGGACAAACTAACCTGGGTGACGGTCCATTCGATCGTAGCAAAAGTGCTTCTGGGTACTCCGTACCCTACTGATCTGGCACTGTAAACCTCGGTGGGCTGTTCCTGAAGTGGCCTCAGGTTTGAAATGACTTGAAATGGGTCACTTCCCAAGATTTCTATGGTGGGGAAATGACAGGAGTATGTTTTCATGTGTGTCATCCCTGGAGAGAGATGATCGCTAAGCAGCGATGCTGCATTTGTAGACAGTGACCAAAAGTTGTTTCTTGAAGAGACCTCACGGGATCATGATGTTCCTGCTGGGCTACAGAGGCTTCTGCAGCATGGCTATGCCCCTCACTTCATGCAGGTGCCATCAGGACACCGTGCTAAGCTGCTGCAGCTGCCACTACACCGTATTCCTCCTGTCTCATTCTGTAATAAATTTCTTAAACCTTGGTTCACCCACTCCTCACCACAGACAGCAGAGATCAGGATCCCAAATATATTCCATGAATGCTTCCCTTTGTTCTGTTCTAGACAAGCAAAGAGAAGGAAAATTTATAGCAAAAGTGTTTTGGGTTAATTATTTTTTAATGCTACGTCTGATTATTTAGATGATGCATGGTAATTTTTGACGTGTAGTAAAAGTGTACTGCAAGGTATAGCAAACATTTGGACTTACACATGCAGCCTAGCAAGTTAACACGTGTCAGCTGAGCTGTGCTAACTGCCCAATTTTGTGTTCTTTGCCTGTGGCAGCTCTATAATGGTGCAATTTAGCTGGCCCTCAGAGAAAGCACCTGCAGAGATTTGGTGTACCACAGACTGTCTCACCCCTTACAGGCATGCAAAGCTGTGAGTTTCTCAATTTGCCCACCACTGTTTTCTGCGGACTTGCACTACCTTGGGTTACAACACAGGTAATGTGGGGG